>JAGDQP010009164.1:39179-60309 GCA_022664845.1 Lepisma saccharinum
CCACGCCGCTCGTACTACGCTTGCGACTTATTCATATTGCGTGTGGAAGGGGTTAGTCGATGAACCATATGAGACCCCCCTTCCTCCTCATCACGACCTAGTCTACCAGCAGGCAATAGTATTGACCAGCCAACAAGTAGGCGTTACTTATTTGAGTCAATAGGTAAACAAAACATATTACTTTCCCCTTCCTCTTAGAATACAAATAAATGAGAACATACACATTCGTCACATGACATCAAGAGCACAGTGGTGTAAACACATGGAATTGTTCTATCTGCATTTTTTACTTTTATTTTGTTACAGCCAACAAACATGCAAGATTTTCTGCCTCGAAAAAAACCGGAACCACAAGTAGACAAAAGTAAGTAATCCCTCTGTGTGTGAGTTTATCTGTGGCTTAATAATGGCTCTAAAAACATAATTTATTCGATTTCTTAATTAAATATTTAACATTTCTTTTTAGTTTAGTTTTTAACTGTTATTTTCACTAGTTCTATAATTATTTAGTTCTGGTTTTTAAAATTGATTTTTTGAAAACGTTTCATCTCTGTACGACTTCCCAAATAAACGAGAGGTAATTTTGTAAGTGCACAATTTTTTATTCACCTTCCAATTAACTGATCGTCGGTCCTGACAAAAGGAATAAAATACCATTTTGAAATTTTGATTGTCATGGAGCATGATAAATATTTTAAGATATGTACGAGGTACTACCGAAAAATAACAGGAATTTGAGCGCGATGATCCTGAACGCCGTACTTACTGATAATGCCATAATGTATGGTGAGTGAACAATTTATTATGCCAGTCTACCAAGCAGCGTTATCTTATGTGAAATGGATCAATGTACAGTTTTTTTTTTGTTAGTGCTTATTAGTAAGTGCAGTGAGTTTTTTGTCAGACTACAACGTGCACAAAATTATGCTTCATCTTGAGGAAACTAATGTCTCCGAGCCTGTCTAACGGAATAACTTGAAAATGAAGTGTGGTTGGAGGACACGAAATGAAAACTAAAGATAGAAAAACACAATTCTATTTTATATAAGATCATGCTTATCTCAGACTTTTCTTCTTGAGAGAGTATGTTGATTGAAGACTGTAACTTTTGTATAGCCAACAGGACGAACACACTCCCGGCCGTGTGCCTTTGATAATGGTTTTAAGGTAAAGTAACGATCTCCAATAAAAGATGGCAGCACTATCTCCGTATATGTCTAATGTATTTTTATCGTTGCACGAAATTTCAATGCTGCTCCTACAAATTCAAGCCTAGGGAGTTCTAACTTTCAGGGGGAAAAAGTCCATAACCAGTTAAAGAGTTCGATCAATGCCGATTTTTTTATTTTCGTTTTTCTTCATTGTTGAAATCGCTTGATTGTTGTTGTGAATATCAAAACCTATCACAATAAAGCTCTTCCCAACAATGAACAAAAAAGGAAATTAAAAGCGGCATTGATCGAGCGTTCTTACGTACGAACTTGATACAACGTAAGCATGTAATATTGTTGTGTTCCTGCCTACCAGAAATAGTTTGCAATGAACTACATGATATAAAACTGCATATATATATCCCGTCTGGTCAGCGTGGGAGCAGTAGACTAAATCCTCCCTTCGGGGAGAGGCCTCATCCACTAGTGGATTGAATATGGCTGTGATTTATTATTATTTATATACAGGGGCGGACTGGGTATATTAGGGCCTAGGCCGCGGTTACCAAGGAAGGCCCTCAGACTATTACACCGTATATAATTACAATTATAATGATGAAAAAGCAATGAAGTTGATGCACTGCATCACGTGACACCGGGAAATATTCAAGGTCCGTCAGCAACTTTGTAGAACTTTATACAGATTACCTCCACCCACACAATGTAAACAAATGACGTCATTGTAGTCTCAGTGAAATTTTTCTATCAATCTTGGAGTGTTCGATCCAAGTTTGCCTAAACCGACCTTTGTTTGCCTAAACGTTGAAATATTCCCTCTTGTGTCAGCCTTCAAACATTGATAGAACACTCCAAGATCGATAGAAAAATTTAACTGAGACTACAATGACATTGACATTGTTTGAGGTAGCCTGTATAAAGTTCTACAAATGCTGCTGATGTACCTTGGATGTTTTTACCGGCACCACGTGATCAAAACACCTCTGTGATATAACGTGAATCAACCTCATACAGTAGACGCAAAAATAATAACTTGGCCGCTAAGGAAACGGCATTGCTCACTGCAGGGCTACGTCTATTCTAAGCAGGCCCTACTCTAAAACGTCGTGCATTGTCTTCTGATTAGCAATCACGTTATTTTGCGTCTACTGTAGTAATTACCTGCACCATTATTTTCAATCTAGTACTTTATTGGCATTATCGCCTACTGGACATGATTGTGATAGAACACTTTTATTCCAGAGCTGGATAGAATTATGGTATTTGTGCTGGCGAAAAAAATTCCATGTCAACACTGTAGCCTAACCTCCAGCAGATAATTCCAAAAACAAAGCATGTTTTCTGTTCTAAATGAACTTGATATTTGGACTAGGCAAAAGTAAATACATTTTTAAAAATGCGCTGTTTTTCCATTTTTGAGTTATCAAATATAGACCTAGAAGATTTTTATTAACATCCATAAAGGACCTATCAGACTGTGGTTAAATATGGGCCCAGCTACAAACCAGGCCCTAGTCTGCCCAACGTAATGAAAGACTGCCCAACATAATGAAAAAAGGGCCCAGGGCCCCAACTGCGCAACATAATGAAAAAATGGTCCAGGGCCCCAACTGCACAATATAATGAAAGAAGGGCCCAAGGCGCCAGACACAAACTAAATCACAGTTTCCAATAATGAAAGACCATAGTGAAAGATTGGCCTAGCCACAAGTCCAGTAACAAAAGGGCCCTATTGAAAATGTTGACTTACTGATGGAAGGTGTGTGTTGGCAGCATAATAACCAGTGATCTACCGAATTATTTAGCTTTCTTCTGTTTTAGCTTTTCTCTCTTTCTTTCTTTATTGTTTCCATTATTTTTTTTCCTGAGAGGGCCTAGGTCGCGATTGCGGCTTAGCGGCCCTGGCCAGTCCGCCCCTGTATATATATATTCCTAAGTTAGTGTAGATTTTACCACCACCCCATATAATTTCAATACCCTACTAAACGAAAAATCCTGAGAAAACCCCTGAATCGATCACACACGTTCCACAACGTTATTTGGAGTTACATATTTCGAATAGTTGGTACTACTTGTGATAAAAATACGAACAGTCGATACTAATGCGAGTGCTTACTAGATGGCAGCACTGTGTAATAATTGTAGTTAATCACATTTTAGTGAATTGCGAACTATCTGTGAGAAGATTGGACAAAAATAATTTTCCTTAAAAATTCTTAATTTGTGAAGTAATTTTTTGTTCTTCTATTCTTGTTGAACAGAGAATACCTTTTTAACGTTACCAAAAGCGCGCATGCTTGAAGCGCCCCCTTCTCTTGTACAAGAATCAATTTCAAGCTCCCTGATAACACAACCATTAATATATTTCACCAAATCAAATATTTTTTGTAAACACAAGCGAGAATAATATTGATTCTCACGCCGCTTGTGTTAGTTGGGTTGGGGCTATGGTGACCCCTTAATTTCTCCGATTGAAATACTTTTATTCGGAATCATTTGTGTATCGTTTATGCACATTTGTGCATGCATTTTCAACCTTCGTGCATAGTTGTTAAAGGAGATATTGGGAATTCAAAATGGCGGCCACCATTTCATCAGGCCTCAAAGAATGTCCACAATAATATTTGTTGTTGAATCGTTTGTGCAAAGTAGACTTGTCAGGAATTCACAATATCCGTCAAGTTGGCCGGGATACTTTTGGATGACAAAAACTTAGAAATGGCAATCATTTGTGCTGGAAAGTACCTGATTTTCATTCCTTCTGCAACGAAATTAACGCCATTATCGACGTATAAAAATTGGGTGACAATTAACGGAAATTTTGAAAATTCACCGCAGGCTAACCTTTATAATTGCAACCGTTTGCCCTATCAAATGAGGACATTTACTTACGAGTCTATTTTTACATTACAAACTTGTATTTTTCTCCGCGTAACTTAAAGACCCATTAGCGATTTTGTTCATATGTTAGTGCTTTACGCAAATATACGTGTACACGCCCTGATACATTATGTGCAGTCAACACAAACATTACCGAGAGTGTATGTTATGTGCACTGATTCTGTCAACCCACGTGTGGGGGTTGTCACTTCCCAAATTCTCGAGTACACCCCAACTTAAAATTATTACCAGTGGCGGTTCTAGAGGAAAATACAACTGAGGCTAAAAAAACTCTCAACGTTGCATATTTTATATATATATATATAATATTCAGCCGTTTTCTATCCACTGCTGGATGAAGGCCTCCCCCTTTTCTTTTCACATATCTGCTGCTATTCTCATCCATGTAGCTCCTGAAAAACGCTTGATTCATCTACCCATCTTACATTTGGACGTCGTCTCGGTCGTTTCTTTTCTATCGGAGTCCACTGTAGTACATTTTTCGTCCACCTTCCATCTGTTCGTCTAGCTATGTGACCAGTCCATTTCCACTTCATATTCTCCACAGTCTTGATTACATCCTCTACCTTTGCTTGTGCGTGAATCCTTCATTTGTCTTCCTGTCCCTCCTGGTTATTCCTAGCATGTATCTCTCCATTGCTCTTTGTGTGATTTTCAATCTCTGAGTTGTTTGCGCATTCAATGTCCAAGTTTCGCAGCCGTACATCATCACGGGTAAGACACATTGGTAGTTTGCTTTTGAAAATAAAGTATAGTCTTTCAAACGAACTCCACGCCATTTTACATCTTCTATTTATTTTATCAGTCAACTTTGCATTCGATGTTTTAAGCTGGCCCAGATAAACATACTCATCAACTATGCCTATTGTCTCTCCGTTAATCTTCACTTCCGTTAATCTTGCAGCATGTTGGTTCTACATTACTTTTTTTTACTTAAGTTCATTTTAAGACATATTTTCGAACTCTCGTTACTCAGTTCTTCCATTCTGGTTTGTAGTTCTTCTGCACTTGAAGCAAACAGGACTATATCATCAGCGAACCGTAGGTGATGAAGATATTCGCCATTAATTTTAATTCAAACTTCATTCCAGTTTAAATTTTGGAACACTCTCTCCAGGACCGCACAATACACTTCTGGAGAAATTGAATCTCCTTGCCTTACTCCTTTTCCAACTTTAAAATTTTCACTTTCTTGATGTAGTCTAATGACAGATGTGGCAGTAGAGTAAATTTTTCACAGTAACTTGATGTATGCACTTTCGATGCCCTGATTTTCAAGTGCTTTAAGTACTGCTGCCACGGAGACCGAATCGAAAGCTTTTTCAAAATTTATGAATCCCAAACATAGTGGCAGTTCATATTCATTAGTCCTTTCCATAACTTCATTCAATGTTTGTATGTGGTCCATTGTACTAAATCCACGACGAAATCCTGCTTGTTCCCTTCCCTGGTTAAAATCTAAATCTCGTTCAATACGATTCAAAATAACTTTGGTGAACGTTTTGTATAGGACTGACAGTAAATTAATTGGTCTGTAGTTTTCCACGCACTCTTTATCCCATTTCTCTCTTCCTCAGGCACATCGAGAATAGTTTAACAAGTTCCTCTTTCATTTTTTCACTTCCCCATTTAAACATCTTTGCTGTGAGTCTATCTTCTCCTGGCGATTTTCCGTTCTTCATCCTCGAAGTACTTTATCCACTTCTTCTTTTATTACGTCTGGAACTTCTACATCATTTTCTTCTGAGTCTTCATTTCCTAGTTCTTCCTCGGAGTAGTACAATTCTCTGTAGAAATTTTCAAATATTTTTATTTCTTCCTTATTTCGTGTTACGGTCCCATCTGGTCTCTTAACTGCAATTATTTGCTTTTTCCCTATCATGAGCCGCTGTTCGGCTTTATTTAGGCTTCTGTTTTCCTCGAGTGTATTTCTAACAAGATTTTCGTTATATTTTCGAACACCCTCTCTTATTTTCTTCCTTACGGTTTTATTTAGTTCTATGTACTCAATCCTCTTTATGCAATTTTCCTGTTCTTTCATTTCCCTTCTTTTCTTCATCAAGAATTTAGTTTCTTCTGAGATTTTACTTTCCTTTTTCTTTCTGGTGCCTGCAATTTCCTTGGCTGTTCCTCTTATTATCTCAATCAGTATTTTATTTCTGCTATCGATGTCTTCTTCATCCTCTAACTCTTCCAAGGCGCTGAATCTGTTGCTTAGTTCTCTCTCGAATGTCTCTCTGTGTTTGCTTAGATTTTCCAGATCTAAAACTGACAGTTTTCCTCTGATAAGCTTCTTTCTCTCAAGTCTAGTATTTAGTTTCAGCTTACATCTCACCATCCTATGATCACTCGAGACTTTGAAACTGTTCAGAACAGACACGTCTTGCAGAATTGCTCTGTTATTCGATAGAACGTAGTCTATTTCGTTTTTGGTCCCATTTGGGTCTTTCCATTGTCCACTTCCTCTGCAGCGGTTTCTTGAAGAATGTATTGGAAATGAACAGTCTGTTGGCTCCTGATAATTATACTAACTTCTCTCCTCTCTTGTTTCTCTTGCCAAATAAAAAGTTTCCCACTTTCGTGTCACTGCTCTGCTTGGTTCCTACTTTCGCATTGAAGTCTCCCAATACAATTTTGTAATGCGATTTGCTACTATCCAAAAATCGTCTGTATCTCCTCGTCTGTATAGGTCACTTCCTCCTCCGGATGTGAGGTTGTTGGAGCATATACTTGTATAATTTCCGTACTGTATCTGTTGTTTATCTTTATTACTACCCGTGCGATTATATCTTGAATTCCTTCGATTTCTGTGATCCGTGTGTTCAGGTCCTTATTAATTATAAAGCCAACGCCTGTCGGTTTTCCATTTTCTGTTCCTTTGAAATAGAACGTGTGCCCTGACGGTAGTTCCGACTGTTCTTCATTCTTCCTCCACACTTCTGATAGTCCTATGATGTCCCACTTAATCCTCTTAAGTTCATTCTGCAATTCTTCTAATTTGTTCTCTCCAGCAAGTGACTGACAGTTGAGGGTCACCACATATAGGTCCGTTTGAGTTGCCGTGTCGGTGTCCTGGCAGTCTACAGTCCAAACCCGGGCATTCTGACCCTCTGACTTCCTGTAGGACTGATCGCTGCCGTTGCCAGCTACATTCCGTCCTCCGGGCAATGAGGTCCTCCGAGGCAGTTTCCTTACACTTGTACCATCATGTGTAGAGAAAAGAGGTGTGCAGAAATTTGACTCAGCACGCTGTCTGCTAATGCGGAATGGTGAGCTGCCCATCCATGTTCGTTCGCCAAGTAGTTGCTTGAGTACTAACAGGCCCCACGACGTGAACGTATGGGTTGGACATTAGGCGTCTACCACGGTCGGTTCCCTTAAGTCTTAGCAAGAGGTCGGTTCCCTTAAGTCTTCCCTTAAGTCTTTATATATATATATAAAGTGTTTCTATTTTGATGCTGTCCATAATCTACATTCTCTTTCTTTCCTCTTTTGCCTTCCCACCATTCGTTCCAATGCGTTTTTCAGTACAAGCTGTTGTCAGACAATGACCCAACAAATGTTTGTTTGTGTGGTTTGGTGTGATACACATTAATCATTTGCGGTCATTTTTTAAAAATTGCATATTAATTCTCCTTAGGTATGTCTATGAAGGAAATATGTACGTTTCAAACCATTTTCAGTGTAAGAAAACAATAATTAGTTGAAGCAAAAAAAGTGAACATTTTAATATTTTTCATCAGTGCATGGAATATATGGAATTTGCAGAGGGAAACTTATAGTTAACTGCCAAATTTACACTGGATAAAAGACTTGATTGGACTTTACACTACATAAAATGGCATTAAGAGTCCCTCCCTCTACACACACTCTTAAAAATCTATAAATATCACATGTATATATTGTATAATTCAACACCAATTTAGACCTAAATAAGATGATTAAAAAAACAGCAACAAAGATGTCTACTTTTTATTTGTAGGTCGGACTAGAATTTCCTATATTATTTTTATAGTAAGAAGTAAGTCGGACAACGATTAGCGTTCTGTCGTTTTTGGTATAAGCTACTGGTGGTATAATTTCGAAATAACACCGCATTGCCTATAAGCAATAAATTAAATTTTTAGATGATGTGGTCTTCCCTTTGTTACAACGTTGTTGATAGTGGAGACCTCTTAAAGGTTTTAAAGACAAAAAAAAACAAAAAAAAAACTGTGTTACATAACCAAAAAACAATAAAATAACTACTTGAAACTTGTTCTAAGAAATTAAAAAATCGTTTAAAACTCGACAAAATGCAGTTTCTGAACATACACTGTGACTCCTTCCCCCACCCCATGTTTATAGAAGAAGCTTATCATGGTACACTTCATTTCATGTTCAAGAATCGATAACATTAAACTTCTTGCAACATAATTATTAATTATACTAAGTATTTCAAGACAATTGAGGATATTAGTTTATCTTCACTGCAAACAGCTGGGGGGGGGGGGGCAAGCCCCCACGGCCCCGGTCTAGAACCGCCTGTGATTATTACGGTCAAAAATTGATAGAAACCGTGCAAAATTTCACTTACACCCTCCCAAGTTTGACTTTACACCCCTCCAAACCGAAAATCCTGATGGATTCGACAATGTCGATACCTAACAGCAAACGCAATCGAGACGGGCCGAAATCATTAGTTACGAAAATGGCTCAAAATACATAATTTGCTAAAAATTTACAAATCCACCGTTCGCTTTGTTCGATTTTGTCCCTGTTCATTCATAACTGTCAATTTCACTACCACCCCCTCTTCGGTATCTATTGAGTTAATAAATAGCAGTTTGTAGAGGACAGTAATACACAGTTTGTGCGGTAATCACAATAATGTGGTTTTGGTGAAAATATTGTGATTGGATTCGCCATTTTCTCAGAATATTTAACGAAATTATGCATTGCACAAGATATATCACTTGTGAGGAAAGCGATTAGCTAGTGCTATATATTGTAACTGTACAAACCATACATTAAAGGAGTATATGTACTCGAGCTTTTGGAGGGTGCCCCCCCCCCAATTAAAAATGTTTACGTTTTAAAATTGATAGAAATATTTCCAACTATAGTTGCATCCCCTTAATAAAATCATGGGAGATTACCTGTTCGTTATTGCCCCTGCTCATATAAAGGTTTTAAAATTCGTGTATGAATTACCGGATAATATCGCATTATCATATAGCCCCTACTACTAGAGTGCTAAGTTACCATTGAGCGCATATCGCTTTGTATAGCCCTTTTTCTATATACTAAAAAAAAAAAAAAAAATGGCGGGTAGAGAACAGTACCGGTAATAAACAATTTGTGCGAGGAGGTAAAACGAGCTTTCGTAATCATAATTAACGTTGTTTCTGGGTGACCGCCATTGTCCTCGTAATCTCGACTCAACATTACATCAAAGTTACATTACAACCAGAGCACCTCGTCTGCTCAATTTTTCTTTAAGAGATTTTAGAGTCCAAGTTGAGTATTCAGAAACCATTCTTGGCTTGAAAGGATTTTTGAAATGTTTCTCTTCACGATTCGAAAGTGATAGCTAAACGTCAGTACATAGAATAATATTTAAAGGAACATTGTAAATAAACCTTCGTTCGTGCAATACTATTCTTATGGAAGAGCCAACGAAGAGCGGAAAGCGTAGGGCGCGAATGCTGGTGCTGCCACCTACAATTAGCTTGCACTAAATAACCCCATTGTTGTATCCTTGTGATGAGGGGACTGCTTCCCGTGCGGTTGTGGCCGTGCAACGAACTACGACTTATTATAAAAGGCAGTCCGGTGCGGCGAGCAGTCCCCTCATCAGAAGGATACAACAATTGGATTGGGAGTCCCCATTCAAGACCTTAATGCTGTCCTCTCCCACCCCAGGGTGTGAGGGTGGGGATCATGTTTGGTATCATTGGGTAGCTTTCATAAAAATATCGAACACGTCTGCTTTTATTTTTATACGCTTTATATTAACTTGCTCTGTAAGTTTCTCTTGTACAAATCTTGCAATTGACTTTTAACTCACTTCCCATCATTCGATTTCTTTCAAATATTGTAAACATGCTTGCTTCCGATGACAATCAATATTCAATCATTAGATATACAACAGAATAACCCAGTTAACTGTAGTTAATAAATTAATGAAATAATTGGAAATTATCCTTAAATGCACGCAACGCCGCATCTAAATTGTGAAGTTTGAGTTGCCTATCTCGCAGGGAGTTTATAATATTCATCACGAAGAACTGCAGTTCTTCGAGTGACGCTAAGCAACGAGTCTGTTAGCGGCACTCACATATATACAGCTAATTTCGGTTCTAGAAAACTATAAGAGCGATTTTGATGTTTTAAGTTGCATTTGAAAGCTCTTTGCCATACTAATATACAGAAAAAAAATGATCGGTAGGACCTCCATGGGACCCCCTAGGGAAGTTTGAAAACAAATTCAGAATTTCACATTTCTGGTGATAGCACTTGACACATACCATATAGGCGGCCGAAGCTTGCGGAATCGTAATCTACACTTCAATACCTTCCAAACCGTGTATCACACGTCAAAATCGATGAAGGGGTTCAAAAGTTATGACCTTTTTTTTTTAGCCTAATCACAGAATTTTCACAAATGATAGAAAAGGACCTCTGTCATTCTGTCTGTCTTTTTGCTTTAGCTCGAAGTGGTTGGTACCGGGGGTTTTGGGGGTCAATGGCGGGTTCCAACAAGTTGGGACAAATCGAAGCTTATTTTGTTGATAGGAGTTACCGTTTTCGAGATACGGCCTCGAAATCGGCCTTTTGTATGATGACTATGCACTTTTTTTAATAGGCAGCCTTACAAAATAAGTAATGTCGACATAAAAAAACTCGGGGTAAAGACTAGAGTGACGCAAGAGTTCTACTCACAAAAGAAGTGATATCCATTTTGCGAGTTATTTTCTTTGTATCACTATGGCGGAAGGATACTAAATCTCCTAATTTTATTACAAAGGAAACACTTCAGTCATAGTGACACAAAGAAAGCAACTCGCAAAATGGATATCACATCTTTTGTGAGTAGAACTTTTGCGTCACTCTTGTCTTTACCCCGAGTTTTTTTTATACTGATCTAATATACAGAACAAAATAATTAAGCAAGGATTTTTGAAAAAACACGCTTTCTTAAGATGGGCTAAAAGTAAAAAAGTAATAAAAGCGTGGGTGCTCTTGATAACCTTATCATAAAATCATAATATCAAAGAGCACCCACGCTTTTATTTTCCGATTCATAAGATTAATTCATTTTATTATTTTTTACTTTTTAGTGCATCTTAATAAAGCGTATTTTTTTTTTAAAAAAAACTTTTTTAATTATTTTTTTAATCTGATATGTAAATTTTCGAGATATCTCCATTTTTTCATCATTTTTGCCCATTTTGATTTCTGTCGATTACAGCGCCATCTGTGAAAGAAATCACATCAATAGCATGGTCAAATTAATGGGTTTCTTTTCTTGAAGAATCCAGATCTGCAATGTAAAATGAGATTTCCCATTTAAAATTTTAAAGTAACCCCGTTCCCCACTCCAGGGGAAGGGGTGAGGGTCAATTCTGGTGTCTTTTTGATAATTCTTTTAAAACGATTACACATGTTTATTTTTTATTTTTCTAATCCGATATATTTTTATCAAGATATCACCATTTTTTAACCTTTTTTTTTTACCCATTTTGATTTTTGCCGATTATTTATGAATAATCAAAATCTGCAATAAAAGAATTGGGGGGGGGGGGGTTCCATTTAAGTTTTTCATGTTTGTGGGGTGGCGAGTTTGGTATCATTGGATGTCCTCCTTCGAGACGAACGAATTTCATTGACTTTTTTATCCGATGCGTAGTTTTTGAGATAGTTCAATATCTTCACATAAATTGGCACCTTGTTTAATGTTTTGTGCATACACGCCTTTTATAGCATATATAGTATAGAGTAAGTGGGGGTGAAATGCGCAGTGGGGTAAAATGCCCACCCCATAAAAAACGGAAAGGAATATGAGGAGGGAACTGTGATACGATTCAGTGAAGGCGCAATTATATGGAAGACGAAGGTGACACCAAAAAAGATTGTGTGAAGAAAGTGAAGATATGCAGGCTAATTTAAATGTGCTATGTACATAATTTTCGCTTGTATTTTTTTTTTGAACGATTCAAATTTAGTTAGACAGAATGATTACAACATTACTATATTAGCGAATCCAATGAATGTGCGTTGCACAAAGTAGGTTTCTGTTGTTCTGATGCAATTGCGGGTAGACGCCATGCTAGGCAGCGTTGGAAGTTGAATGAACTGAAACTATCGTGTTTGACATCGGGGTGATTTGCCTACTAGTCGTCGGGGTTAATAATGGCCCTTGGGCGTTTTACCCCACGTATTCCCATCTAGCAAACACGGTAGTACGCTTTAAAGCTGTGTAATTGTCCCTGTCTTAGAAGAGGAGGAACATGTAAATTCAGTTCATTTACTTTAGCGAGTGTAATATTTCTCATTTTTTCATATTTTTTTTTCAGTTAGTCTAATATTTCCATAAGACTGTTTAATGTTGTTAGTATTGTGTTGTGCAAACCAAATTTACATCTCACCATTAGAGTGAAGCTAAAGAAGCTTTCTCATTTCGAATTTTCAGTTAATGTGTTTTTAGTGTTGTCACGAGACGAGACAGAGATAATGGCTATAGAAACGAGACGAGACAGAGCTCTCGTAATGCAAAGTATACATCTTTTCGAGACGAGACATTCTCTGGACAAGATATTTTCGAGACGAGAAAGCCTAAATCTCGTCTCGTTGGCAACACTAGTATTTTTCTATTATTTATTTTCCAAGACTGTCAATGGTAAGGAAGTAGTAGAAACTTCATGCTTTATAGGCTAATTGCATGAATTGTACTGTAATATAATTTCCTGTAGTATGACTAGATTCTAACGTAACATAATTTCCATTGCTATGACCTTCCACCTTGTTTAGTATAGTGTTGGTGTGCATGAGCATATTACCCCACGACGGTGGGCGTTTCACCCCGATGGTGGGGTACTATGCCCATATCGCTCTTACCTACAAACATCAGTGTATCTCCTACAGTATAAAAAATACTATATAATCTAGCGTCCAGGCATAAATATTGAAAAATGTACCTCGTATTTGGTACGCTCTTTTTTCCTGTAGATTTCCATTTATAGTCATAATTAAGAAAAATATTTAAAAAAAGTAGGCCGATGACTCTAATCTTTTTGGCCAACAAATTTCTGGTCACCCTATATTTGACTGATTTGCATGTTTTCATAATCTCAAACAGTAAAACCATGTAGTCATCTACTACAAATGGTCTACTACAAATTACATATTACAATTGCTATTTACAATATATATATATATATATATATATATATATATATATTTCTCCATCTCATAAATTCAATATCGAATATTATCCATTAAAGAAATATAAAATCAAAGTGACAATGTAAACAGTTGTCTGTTCTTAACTGACAATAATCGGCTATTAGTTTTTTTTAAAAATCAAAACTAACTAATTCTTAATTTATAAAATGCATCATTTTTGTAACTGATCAGATATGACACTCTATTTGAATTTAAGTCCTTTAGGCAACTATGGCTCAGGCCGTATGAATGATGATGGGATGAATTTGTGGAATGAAGAAATTGGGAGAAAACGGGAGCACCCCAGAAAACCCACGCACACACCAGGTGCGTAAATATGAAACCGGAATTTATGTACAGAAAAGACATACTGATGGAATGACCATGCTAAGAACTATTTTATTCGAAGTACTGTCCATCGCTAGCGATACATTTCTGCCATCGTTCCGGCAATGTGTGGATGCCAGACCAAAAATAACTGTGCCTCTTGTGCTGCAAACGAGTCATCAAGCCATTTTCGTAAGATGTGAAGCTCTGGTCAGCAAGTACATGTCCCATGGATACAAATAAGTGAAAATCGGAAGGCGCCAAGTCTGGTGAGTAAGCCGCATTCGGAAGGATTTCCCAGCCAAACGTCGAAATCGTTTCCTTGAACAGTTTTGCTGTGTGGGAGGGTGCATTATGGTGAAGCACAATCACTTCATGTTGTCTTTCGTCATATTCTGGTAGTTTCTCACGCAAATCTTGATGCAAATCGATCATTTGTTGTCGGTAACATTGGATATTAACGGTTTCGCCAGGTTTCAGCAGTTCATAATAGATCACTCTCTTCTGATCCCACCAAACACAAAGCATTGTCTTCCGTCCATAGCGATTTGATCTTGCAGTCGATGTCGCCGGTTCTCCTGGAGTTACCCATGATCTTTTACGCTTAGGATTCTCGAAATAGATCCACTTTTCGTCACCAGACACAATTCGATGGAGAAATGATTTCCTTTTGTACCTGGCGAGCAGAATTTCGGAAGTGGTTTTTCAGTTTTCTTGCTGTCGTTCAGTCAATGCATGTGGAACCCATTTTCCCACCTTCTGAATCTTGCCCATGGCTTTTAAACATATGGAAACTGCTTCTCGTGTCACATTTAATTGATCTGGTAGTTGTTGTTTCGTTTTAGCGTCATCTTCATCCAACAAAGCTTGCAATTCGCTGTCTGCAAACTTTTTCGGTGGTCTTCCACGTTCTTCGTTTCTCACGTCAAAATCGCCACTTTTTTTCAATTTTGTAAACCACGCATAGCACTGTGACTTACCAAGAGCATGATCACCGTAAGCTTCGACAAGCATGCGATGTGATTCTGCAGCAGTTTTCTCCAAATGGTAACAAAAAATCAATGCTGTCCACATATAGCAGTTTGTAGGTACAAACTGCGCCATGTTCAACGCTGCTAAACACTTCACAATGACATGAAACTTGTCTGGTTGTGAGTTGCAAATCATTATCAGCAGTCAAAACAAGCAAGTGGCGCCAAGGATGCAGTTTTACGGTAACCACAGTGACAGCTAACGCCATCTATGCACAAATTCCGGTTTCATATTTACACACCTGGTAAACATGAAAGTCTTATAAACTTTGGAAGAACCAGAAGATAAAGGAACTGAGGTGTTAAAAATTGCAGAAATCCTTACGAACTCATCAAAATAGAAGGTAGGGGAGTGCTACCCTAACTAAAGTAAGAGACAGATACATGTGAGGAACTTCTGGACATTCGTGGTACCAGTACATGCCTGCAAGCTTTTATTTTCAGGTACTTTTTAGGAAAAAATAACCTACAACCTATTGCACACCAAATTAAAGCTTATGAAATTCTGAATCCTTTTTCTCTCTCTGTAAAATACCAAATTCGTTACCGTTTTTGAGAGCATTGCGGAAATAGGTAAAAGGAGCGTTATAAATGTTTTGTTTTTCCTATTTTTCTGGAAAACGGATGGGAATTTCAAAAACATTGTAAGGACTAAAAGTGTAGTTTGTAAGCTTATCTTTCCAATAAATAAAGAATAAT
Organism: Lepisma saccharinum; assembly: GCA_022664845.1. Lineage (NCBI taxonomy): Eukaryota > Metazoa > Arthropoda > Insecta > Zygentoma > Lepismatidae > Lepisma > Lepisma saccharinum. The sequence continues at coordinate 54,733 of JAGDQP010009164.1, forward strand.
CAAAATCGATTAAGAAATGTCTGAGTTACGAGCGCTTTAAGAAATTGTTGATCCGCCATATTGAATCCAATATGGCGTCCAAATGACCATGAACCCGACCAGGTGACCAAAAGATTTTGATTCTGCTATGGATATGTAATAACGCCCTGCATTCCAATTGAGGGCATATATAAGTGCACACGGGATGGGAGGCAGCGCCTTTCTGGGAGATAAATCGTTCCTGTCTCCTACCCTGAAAATATATTCCAACAGCGGCAACATTTTAGGCTTACAATTTTGCTTTCCCCACATTACTGCTATCCTGTTTACTTGGAATACTCTCATTAAAATAAAGTTGTGTCTGCAACGACGTTCTTACTTCCGGAAAAATAATCTGTTTGACATTATAAATGTCAAGTCACTCAATTCAATTTTGTAGATAATCGCCAATGATGAATGCATCCTAATTATTGAAGCATTTCAGTTAAATATTAATTTTCACATATATGAATTGGCAGAATATATTAAAATGAAAACATTTCTCATGAAAAATATTGTAGAAATAAAAATGTTGAAAATCGTATTTTCTAGATAGGTGTCAATATTATTTCAGTTCAAAGTGAACTCCTACTAAAATAATTGCAAATTTCCCTTTAAAAAAAAAAGCCCTTTGTTTCGCATGGCGAAATTCTACACACTAACTCCTTTCATGAACATGGGATGAACATATAATATGATGAAAATATACACAAAATAACCTTTTCGGATTTTCTACTCACAAAAAGTTCGTACATAATCCTTTTTTTTAAAAAAGAGGGGGCATGTAAGGCTTCCCACGTATCTTCGAACCTAAAACTTCAAAAGGTAACGAGAAGAAACACATGCAAATATTATGTCACCATCTTGTCAAAAAAAAGTTACCTCAGTACTTAAAGGTCAACATTCTGGTATATCATTTCATCACCACAATAACATGTTTGCAATAAAAAAATATGCACGTTAAAGCAAACAGGTAGTTTTAATAATAATGTATTTATGTAACCATGTAACTAATGTCATAATAATTACAGCGCAAAACTAATTCCGGATAAACGCGCTAAAAAAAGCAAAACACTCAAATTCCACAAGCCAACATTTTCCACTTAATTCTGCTAACCCGCTAAATTCTAAAAAGTGCTCGTATCACCACAAAATAAAAATAAAACTTATATTAATATTGTTTTATAGTACCATAAAACAATAAAAGTTTTGGGCTCGTGAAGTCTGGTTCAGGCAATTAACACTATACAAGTAAACAGTTAGCAGCCTACTAAACAACCAACAAATCTATTCAATAAGTCAAAACGCTACAGCAATATATTTAAATCAATAAAACTAAACCAATATCTTGAAAAAAAATCTCGCTTTTCATTTCTTTATTTCTAGCTACATCCTTATGCAATTAAACCGAATATAAAAACAGGCTATCCTCATATATACGAGGATAGTCTGACACTAGGATGGGGATTTCATAGTCTTCAGTGGGCCCCACCCTCACTTGTTGTGTTACTGCGTACAAATACCTGGGTATTTTAGGGGTTCATGTGCATCGAATGGTACTAAGTATCGTTCCAAACAAATACAATACATTCGAGGACTATACTGCGCCATCTACAGAGTCGGACCACTGCAAGTGTGATTTGAGGAGCACGACGACGAAGTATTGTTTCCCTGACTAGCTCAACCCTCAGACTTTAATATTATCGAATCACTGTGTCAGTTTTGGAGCAATGAGTGCGCGTAGGATTCTAGTCTCCATTATTCTTACAGCAATTAGCGGATATTCTGCTGGAAGAATAGTACAATATTCCACTGGAGACTGTTCGGGATTTTCATAGATCAATTCCCTGGAGGATGGAAGCTGTACTAAGTGAAATGGTGGCCTAACGCCTGATTAATGAACGAATAGTGTGAACTTCACAAGTGTTCGTATTTTTTCTCTAATACCTGAATATATAGAAATTAGATACAGACAGACAAATAAACGGATGGATACAATGAAATGTCATTTTCTAAAACAACTCATTACTACTTCATCGAACACAATTACTTCAAACAATTCTTTATTGTCTTAATAACCATGCATGAGGAGGGATGCGTCTTCGTTGCGCAAATGAATGACACTGGAAATATTTTAGAATATTAACTGAAATATATACAAGAAAGTTGTTATGTCTTTGTCGTATGGATACGTCTTGATCTACAAAGAAGAACTAAATATAAGAAACACTAAATGTGCTAGTATATGCAAACACAAATTGTGTAAGAAACACATGGACACGAATTACTTCATCATTCTTTCTTCTAGAAGGCCAAGCTTATTTCATTTGTGATAGTAATGAAATTGTCTATTTTAAAAATTAAAAAGTAAAATCCAAAGCCAGGGAAGGGCATATGCCCCCTCTTGCCCTTACGTGCCGCCACCCATGATTGTGGAAGTGTAAAAGAAAAATATTTCTCATGTAATGCTTGGCTTAACACCACTAACACATTTCAAGTCTACTTCAAAGCAAAGAGAATACGGGTAGGTAGCAGATTTGCAATCATGCCGAAATTGCCGTCACGTACCTTCTATAAATAATAAAAACAGTGTGTAAAGCTGAAACTCTATATTAAATGGGAGTAAGGTCTAGGAGAGATGTAGATGATGAACCACAATGTTCCATTTGGGGCCAAATAAAGTTAGAAGGACCAGTGTTGAATTTTGACACTTTCACCCAAGAAGAATTTATGTTTACTTTTACCACAAAGTTTTACCTATATTCTAACGTAATTCTCCTGGGCCAAATCCTTGATTCATTACTCATTAGGACTATTATCATCAAATGTTCTTGGAAGGAATTCTTATATCTTCCTAAACGATTATTTTATTCTTTCTTTACAGACTCTTTAATCGAGGCTCCCTCTGGTTTAGAAGCTCTTAAATACATTGACAAGTTAATCTTGCAAGCAAGGGAAGATTTTCTAGGAGGTAAGTCATGTAAAAATACAAAGCACGACTGGAAAAATCAAAATAAAGAGTAATACAAATGTTCCTTTAATGTTTGTTAATGATGTACGAATATAGGTACAATTTTGAGGAACTATTTTCTGTTTGATACTTGTTTGGTATGTGACAATAACTTTGTCAAAGCAATTCCTCTTCGTTAGACTTCCCCTGTTGAAATAATTAAGAAGTTCAGTGAAATAACGGCATATTGCAACTAAACGTAGTTTTTAGATCGCACAGATTCAATGCTACAAAGTGGCATTTCGAACACACGAATGCAGTTTGTGGTGAAACGATGATATTATCCGAACCCAATAGTAATTTCACACCATGTTCATAGACGACAAACGTTTGTATTGCTAAGTAAATAAGGGTATTCTAGGCGTCAACTTTTCCTACTCCGTCAGAATTAAGAGAAGGAACCCAAATTTGAAAGTATACAATGACGATCATCACAATAATAATTATCATTCTAATAATAGCATAGTAATTCAGTTGGTTCACTTTCTACTTGAACCGATTGTATGATCCACCCGATGTTTTAAAAATAAAAAAAATAAAAATAATGACGGCTAACTTGTAAGATTAGGAGGTCATGTACATTGACAGGGTGAAATGAAGATTGTGGTTAGAAAGCCGGAGAGGAAAAGGTCAGTGGGAAGACCGGGACGTCATTGGAGGAACAATATTAGAAAGGATCTTCGAAAGGATAGGTATCCATATTGAAAACTGTTTTCATCTTACCGAGGATTAAATCCAATGCCAAACGTTTCTTACTACGACGATGAACCTGGGAGTTCCGTTAGCTACAAAGTTATTTAGTTGATAAAATTGTTTCCCCTCTCTTTGGCACAGGATAGTCAACTACGTCGAAGTTGTCACCACTAATGCTTTAAAAAATCAGCTTCGTAAAGAGGTGATAGGAATTATCGCTGGTGGGAATAATATAATATTTTTGGTGTGATTCCTCGTTTGTTTTGGGAGACAATGAACAAACAGGGCAGTAGCCAGGTGTCTAATTCTCCGCTACGATTTTCCTGCTTCTTCCCCTATAAAATCTAGTTGTATGTGTGTAAAGAGACTTAGTTAAAATAATAATGCATATATCATGAGATATAGCTCCCGTACAGTTTGTGGCTGGTAGCGAGCCTGTGAAAAAGCACTTTTGTGTGATCTGTCTCTAATTACTGTGATTTTTTAAAGCAATTATTGTGGATGCAGTGTTGTATGATTGGGAATATCCAATGTGTTTGTTTTTCGTTGTAGTGAACATCTACCATGTGATGAGTGTGATTGGAGAGGAGGTATTTCGAGGGGAGGTAGACTACGGATGCTTCTGTGTCAGCGACATCAGAGTGGCCAACGAACTCGAACGGGAAGTCCTACATGTTTGGAGGGAGATCACGTGCTGCAAAGAGGTACGTCTAGCCATTCACACACCTCACCTCACGAGGTGGCGGACCTCACCGTCACATGCCCTCGCTCTCACTGCTTGAGGATGAGGGCAAAGCTGCAACGTGAGGGTGAGAATGATGGAAAGTTGCAACGTGAGGGTGAGAATGATGGCAAAGTTGCAACGTAAAGGTGAGAATAATGGCAAAGTAGGAGCGTGAGGACTGAGCGAAGTTGTAAGGGTGAGGGTGTGTGAGGACGAAATTGAAACCTAAGGGTAAGTGAGGTTCGACGAAAATGAACACCTTTGCTCACATTGCTATTCTAACATTTCTATGTGATGCACCTATTTCGCACATTTATTTGGACTAAGTACAAAACGTATAGGCTTATTCACAGAATTACAAGGTTTTCACATCTTCAATTTATGGGTCCATTTTTATCAGAAGTTTAGGAATTAATCAATAGATGTTTCTCAGGTATTGTTGGAAAACTGAAGGGCCAAGTAAGATAAAGAGGAACTACGGCTATCGATGAATACAGTAAGATCGGCAATGTCTGTATTGTTACTATGTTAAGTATCGGGTGAAGCGACGAGGAAAGAAGATTTCATAAAGTGTCTCCGTCTACCATCACCAATACTTCAATGTGTTTATGAGATGAATATAATTTTGCAAGATATGTTGAACGATTATGACAACTCAAGGCACACAAATACGGCCCAAATGTTAACGTTCTTTACACTATTACTAGCAGTTGAAAAGAAACGTGGTGGAAAGTGCTGCTAAGCAAAATTAGGAATAAGTACTGATATACAGGGTGGTAAGGTTACGGACCGACAAACTTTGGGAGGTGATAGTACAGTGAAAAATAAAGAAAAAAGGTCCAGGCAACTGGGGGAAAATTCCTAGGCGTTGCGGAGCTACAGCCTGCCGAAAGCGTGGGAAAATGAACTTCAGAGTGGATTATTGCGAAGACGAAAAATCGGAGAGTAGGCGGTTTAGAGTAAATTAGAGAAAGTCACACCCGGGCTATCCAAAAATGCATATTGGAAAATTCTACAAGCAGGGCGCAAAGGATTCCCCATAGGAAGTAGGGGATTCCCAGAAAGTCTTCCAAGTAAAGATGGGCCAAAAGGACCACAAATGGGATGAGTTGCCAACAGGTAACAATAATTC
>JAGDQP010009165.1:0-15194 GCA_022664845.1 Lepisma saccharinum
ACTGTATTTACCTCAATTTATTAAAATATTTTTTTCTCTTTAGTAATATAGTCCATTTTGTTACTATATTTCTGTATTTGGAGGCACTTATAACATGAAAGATCGTAAATCTGGTTTATCCGGAACGGGTTCGATCCCATCAAGCCCGGATAAACGATGTTTTAGTATTATATAAGTATTCTTGATAAACGCTACAAATCGGAACAAACGCTGCAAAACTCTACTTATATCGTCCCAACTTTGGCTTTACACCAAACCCCGAACTGAAAATCCTTGGAGAATCCCTGGTTGAGAGTAAAAAAAAAAAAGTATGACTCATTTGAGAAAAGGGAGAATTCTACGACCCCAAGATGGCCGAGATGTTAGCTCTCTCGCTTTCTCTGCGCGTGGTTACGGGTTCAACTCTCGCCGGGGTCTATTGAACGTAATGGTTCGGAGCCAAGTTTATCAAAACTTGTAGGTCCCGTCCTTGAATCCTGACCAACTTATTTAGGATATTAATATTTTTTTCAGGCAATCAGTAAAAGAAGTGTGCTTTTTCGCCCAGTATAAACTGAATCAGATAAAGTTTATATTTGATTAATATGGAGATCAATCTATTCGATTGTTCATTAACGAACAAATATGTAAAGAATTAAATATCTCTGCGATAAAAGAATCCTGGATTACTGATCCCGGATATTCTTTACAGTGGTTATAGTTCTTTATTTCGCAATTGATTCTAATGGCAATCTACAACCTTGTAGTTTATTAGCAGAATAACTTTTTTTTTTCAAGAAGTGCCCATTTAAGCAATAACTCACATCACCTTCTAGCACGCAAGGAACATGTAGTCACGTTAGTCTTTCTGGCTGTTCTGAGAAGAAACTGTAAATTCTTTCAATTATTGTATTACGAAAAGAAACATATCGTTAATTTAATTCTTAGTTCTACTGTTGTAGTTCAAAACTACATTAAGTTCGTGAGTATCATTATACTTTATGAAGAAGAAAAATATGAAGCTGCATAGTGATGATTTTTACGACACAAAATGGCAACTATTCTTTCAGTACTTTTCAACTACATCTTGAATTATCCACGATGTATTGCTCATTGACCTCTATCTAGAAACAATTGCACTGATCGATTTAATTAAAAATTTAATAAGTATATGATGCCAGGGAGCGGAAAGTACGTACAGTTAATCACGATTGTTCACTTCCAGGCTAAATCAATATGGACCAAATTTTCAGTTCTAATTAATTCACTTTTTTTAAAGCTTGTTATCGCTGTGTGGCACATTTTCTAATCACATTTTTTTTGCAAAAAAATGTAAATAATATTTACAGTCCGAATATTGTTTATCTATGTCTTAAGACCGGCTTTTCTTGCAGGCGCTCGCTGTCATTTGCTTGCGTTTTCTATGTGTAGCCAGCAGAAACTCGTGTTACACATAGAAGACGTATTTAAAGACGTGTTTCAATTGGCTATTCAGCCAAATCGCAACCAAACAACGCGGCGAGGGGCCTGTATGAAACGTCCACCTGATTCTTAAAAAAAAAACCGCTTAAATATTAGATTATTTACATCAGATACTATCATATTCACAAGCGGGTATTCGTGCATAAGTCAAGAACTAAGAGATAAATAAACATATCGCACAGCGATAACAAGTAAAAAAAACAGTAAGGGTGGCTTTCCTTGCAGGCGTTAGTCGCGTGCTATGCTTGCGATTTCTATGAGTAGTCATTAGAAACTCGTGTTACACGTAGAAGACGTACTTAAACACGTTCTTCAATTGGCTGTTGAGCCAAATGGGAAGCAAAGCACGCAGCGAGCGCGTCTATGAAAATCCACTCTAAGGATAGCTTTTCTTGCAAGCGTGCATTATTTTACTTGAGATTTGGGTGAGTAATCAATTGAAATACGTATTTTATTGCTTGTTATAGTGCAATACGAGTTTCTATTGGCTACTCATAGTAATCGCAAGCAAAACACGCGGCGATAGCCTCCAAGGAAAACTAGCCTTAGAAGAACTGAAAATTTAGTTCACCTGGAAGTGAACGATCGAGGTTAAATGTTTGCTCTAGCATGTATACTTTCATATTAGCCGATCACTCTAGTACCGTATATTGCTGCAATCAGTAAGCTACTGGCGTGCTCGATTACATTACAAATCAAGTGAGCATCAGAGACCAGACACAATCAGTATGAACTCAGTATTCTGCGCTTGCGATCTCCATTACTAGTTTTTGATAACAATCGTTAAAAAAAAAACACTTAGTTAAAACTTAAGAAATTTAATCCATTTAGTACTGAACCGAACATAGACAAACAAGATAAAATAATTCCCCTTGCATCAGGTTTTATATACTAATCGAGCATTCCATTATCGTTAAGTACAGCTTATAGTTGAAACAGACTGTAAGTTGTTTTCTTAAGTTGACTATCTTGTGACATTTGGGCTGCATTGAATGCATGATACAGCATGTTACGGAAGAGAAAGGAAGGTGTCGTTTGAATAAAGCACCATACATCGAAAGTGTGTTATATTAACCTTGTATTTTGAATGTCAGTATTTGTTCCTCTCTCGACGAGTTTTACGGATAGACAAATGTTAATAACTGTTAACTTTTTATCTCTCTTTTATCCTGAAGGTAAGGTCGTGCCGGTCTGCCTAAACACAATATATTTTACTATGGGTGGACTTGTTACATAAATTTTCTTATCATTTGCCGTTATAAAATATTAATGACCCTCCACCATGGCACGCACGTTGTAAAAATGTTAAGTAATGATGATGTTGATGATAAAAGAAGCAGATGGGAAAAGAGGTGGAGATTTTCTCTTTCACTTGAAAGCACTTTCACTCGAAGACTGTGATCCAATATGTGTGAATATGTGAAGGAGGTCAAATTCATATATTCACAACTTGCAAACAACGCACGCCAAGGCTCCTGCAAGGACAGCAGGAAAGAAAAAGGGACTAAAACAGTTTGTGGTTAGCAAGACAAACCAAAAGTATACCGTTCTTTTGTGAAGAAACTCTTAAGCCATCTTAACAAGATACATATTGTGCATACACATGTTTCATTTAGCTAAGCAAACACGCTATTTTATTTGTGCCACAGTGGCATTTAGAGCTGTTCCCTATTTGTGGAGGAGCTTGCTTGAGTATTTCAATTTATTTATTTTCAGTTTTTTGTATATAACTATTCCCCTTCTCTTCAAAATTACTTCAACGTTTTACATATTTCCAGTCGAGCAAAGAAATGGATCAAACATCTATATAAGGAACAAGTTTACTAAATTAACAAATCTGAGTGCAAACCATTAATCTCTACGGATCGATACTGAAATGATCGGCTATTGTCGAAAGATACACACCACAGAGCAAACATTCCAACTAGATCGTCTCCATCCAGTCCAAACCAACCGGGACCAATTGTTTTATTCTAACGCAATATTTTTACTCTTCTTTCGGTGCACGTACCGGACTGTAAATAATATTTAAGTTTTCTTTTTTTTTTTGCAAGAATTAAGACATCTATAGAAAATGTGCCACACAGCGATAACAAATGTAAAAAGAACTATTAGAACTGGAAATTTGGTCCATATTGGTTTATACTAGAAGTGGATGATGTAGATAAACTGTTCCTTCCGCTCTCTTGCTTCGTATACTCATTTTTAAATGGCATCAATCACTCCAGTATCGCTTATAGATAAGAGCTCAATGGATGTAACAAAATGTTCTGGGTTCTAATTCTGGAAGTAGGTTACTAAATCAAGGTACAGTAAAAATGAAGTTGATCGCAAGAGAATTTTATTCATTCCCCGGGACTGGTTAAATGGAACTGTATATAGGATCTTTAGGAAATTTTCCATTTGCATACTTTTAAGTTAAAACATTTTGAGATAAATGCAGGAACAAGAAAAAATTGTGTACAACATTCACTGAAATAACAAGTTCCTATAAATTTAGATGTTGTCGCATTGAGATTACTGATTAGTATTTCAAAATTGAGCATTTCTACAATAGCCGTGTTAGCTCACTTTTCTATATATTTATTCTAGGAAAAAATACGATTAGCCACCTATGTTTATCTGGCGAAAAGCATTTTTTAAATTCAACTTGTCTCGTTTCATCAGAAAAATATCACATAGATTGCATGAAGGGGACAAGAGCACAGTTTTTGCTTCAATAATCTATTTCGGTTGGTTATATTTCATTGCGCAGAGAAGCTACTTTTTGGTATCATTATAATTCTTGTTATAAGATTAAGTATAACTATTTTCTGATTAAAGCACCTAACATTTCTATTGACTACTATGCGTCTCAAGTAGGACTACTACACTGCAAAAACTGACGGTTTAATTCAACAATTCTCGGACCAGCATAAGGCTGACCAGAATATTGTGTGTTAAATCAACACAACAAAATGTGTTGATTTCGGTGATTCAACACAATGGATGTGTTGTCAACGTTGATTCAACACTGTGATAGTACCATATGACATCCTTCGTTATGTAAAGCCATCCTTGACAACACATACATTGTGCTGAATCACCGAAATCAACACCGTTTATTATATTGATTGAACATAAAAAGTGTTGAATTAATAGTCATTTTTTGCAGTGTACTATTTTATACCATCAATAATAATAACAATACCTCAGCAGTAGAACTGAAGGAGTTAAATTCATGGGGCTGGCTGACTATATTAACCTCCGAGCTTCCATACATCGCAAACCATTGACCTCTGTCTAAAAGCGATACTAGATTGATCGATGCCGTTAAAAATGTAATGAATATGTGAAGCCAGGGAGTGGAGGATGAGTTAATCTCGGTCGTCCACTTCCAGTTTAAACTAATATGGACCATATTTTCAGTGTTAAGTAAGCTTTTTTATACGCTTTTGATATCGTTGTGCGGCCCGCTTTTATTTGTCTTAATTACTGAAAAGAAAAACGTAAACATTTTTGCAACATTACTATTGTATGCACAGTCCAGTACATACGTAACTGAAGAATTAAATTATGAATAAAAACGGACCGCATAGTGATAAATAGCGTAAAAAAAACCTGAGAACTGAAATTTTGGTCCATGTTGGATTGGACTGGAAATAGACGATCAAAGTTAAATATTTGCTCCGGTGTCTATCTTTTGATACTAGCTTATCACTCCAGTATCGTTACGAAGAGCTCATTGCCGTAGACTTACGCCCAACTTTATCGTAATGCTCCCAGAATGCTAGATTTACCAAATGTTTCAGTTGTTCCATTATGAGAAAAATAGTTTGTGAGAAGAGTGGTAAAGATCTATTGAGCAAGAAACTTGATTCAAAGATTAATCAGTACTAACAAGAAGAAACTGGCTACGTACAATTGAATGATATTGAAAGCCATATGAATCCACATACAAAGTATGAAAGGAGAATACAAAATCTTGCTTTAATTTTTGTTTTATGTGTTTCTCAAAGCCATCTGTAGGTGGGTTGAGTTAGGAGGAAGAAATCCAAATTAGGAAGCCTGGTCAAGTTGACTCCAGTCAGACCTTCGGGCAACCACCTCAAATCACTTCTTTTTCCGACTACCCACATAGATTTACGTGCTATGACGTCTAAAATAGCAGCAGAGTCTCTTGCAATGCACACGTTTCTCTGTTGCCATCAAGTAGCGTACAGGAATATAAATGGCGCCGCGTCAAACTAAACTTGAACTGTTCTGATTTAGAAAAGAATAAAACTGGACAGGAAATAAATAAAAATGTATACCTTACACAGCACTGAAAATCAAAACATATTACACCAAACAAGACATTGAGGAAAGATTCACTTCGTCTATCAGAAAAAGAAATAGAACCTTATACCAAGTTCATTTTAAAGTTCAAGGAACATTACGTCTCTACGAATAACTTGTATTTTAGACAACTCAGTACTTTTAGCTTTTCAACTGCATTTAGGGTGTCCAGATATTGGATTTAAAAAAAGAGGACACTCGAATTCATTTGATGTCTAAGTATTTCTGAACGAAATATAAAGAAAAACTATACCCTGGTACGGTCAAAATATTATTAAAATAAGCAGATAGTAATTAAGTCTCATAACATTTCAGTACATTGTCATTAAAACTACATGAAATAATACACTAACCTAATTGAAGTGTCTAAATTCAGTTTCTGAATTCCCCGTATCTAGGTAGGTGTATTTGGCACTTCATTGGGTTTCGTACATCGAGCTCTATACGTAACGATACTGGAGTGACAGTGTAGTGTTGGAAGATAGACGCCAGAGCAAATATTTAAACTCGTTTGTCCACTTCCAGTCTAATCCAATGTGGACAAAATTTTCAGTTCTTACTCAGTTTTATACGCTTCTTATCGCTGTGTGGCCCGTTTTTTTTATTTAAGTCTTAATTCCTGAGTTATTCATATAATAGTATACCGTACTCTACATATAATAGAAAATACTACAAATAATAATTACGTTTTTTGCGAGAATTAAGACATAAATAAAATAACCGGCCACACAGCGATATCAACTTATCAAGAGTAAAAATAACCGCGTTAGAAGAGAAAATTTGGTCAATATTGATTTAAACTGGTAGCGGATAGACGAAATTAAGTGTCCTCTCCGCTTAATGGCTTCATATATGCATGAAATTTTCAATGGCAACAGTCAGTCCAGTATCGCTTTTAGATAGAGGTCATTGGTTTCATACTTTTTACTACTAGCAGCAGCCTTCAACAGAGGTTTGTCCTTCATATTATTTATCTTTTTGGTGGTATTGGTGTAATTATATTGAACCAAAAAGATAGATAGTTCAAAGTAAATGGAAATAGCTATCATCATTTAACAGGTAAAATCAATATTTATTTTGCACAATAGCTCAGTTGGTAGAGCGATCACCTCTGGTGCTGCGGGTCCTCGGATCGATCCCTGCTCGTGCCATGTGGGCTTTGTGGTGGATGAACACCGTGTGTTTGTTTTTTGTCGGGGTCCTCTCGTTTTCTCCTATTTCTTCATTCCACCAATTCATCACATCATCATCCAAACGGCCTGAGCCATAATAACAATGTTCCGTAGGATTTCCTATAAAAGGAAAAACTTTTCATGGCTAGAAACATTTGAGAAACAGCGACGGCGTGAAGGAGAGGCCAATGGTCCCTACGCCTCACTCCAAGCTTCACCTAACAAAGGGCCTTTCACCGACAGAAGTGAATACTCGCTTGTTAAGATTAATCAGTGAAGAACATCGATGGTGATCGGTGACGTAATAGCTATGCCGTCTCAACTTCTCAAGACTCTTACTTGTGTGCTTGACTGTAATGGCTGATAAGCATGACCATCCACAATCTAAATATACATTCTCATGTTTCGGTAACGTTCTGACTGAATTGGCAAGTGAGTCCGCGTGAGGTATCCAGTTTTCCCACGGCGCTCCGAATAATGAAAAATAAAATATTCTGACCAACAGTCAGAGCTGTAGTCGAGGGTACACGGAGGTATACACCGTATACTCTGTGATAAACCTTACACATTAGCGTATACCATCTATACAGCAAAATATAGAGGTGTTGATTCAACACTTTTCGATGTTCCAGGGCGACCCCAATTTTTTGTGTTAAATCAACACAATAAACGTGTTAATTTCGTCAATTTAAAACGGTGGTTGTGCTCGTATGACACCCTCCCTTCTGTCAAATCAGCGTTTACACCAAATCCATTGTGTTAAATAACTGAAATCAGCAGTTTTGTTATGTTGATTTAACTTTAAAGAACGATGGTGGTCGCCCTGGGACATCGAAAACCATTGTCTTAAAGATTCATAAACTAAAGGATTCTCAGCGTATACCCCGTGAAGATTCAGGGACTACAACCCTGCCAAGAGTAGCAGTGTGCGCTCACGATTGTGTTCGTGAACGGGCATCATTGAAGTTCACTTGTCCCGGGCTCCAGATTGCCTTACCACGCCACTGTTGAGAAACACTTGTATAGAGAAAAATAAGGTTGTAAAAAAAAGAAGAAGAAGAAAGAAACAGAACAGTGTCATTGCATGTCTTTAATAAATGCACTTGACTATTTTATAAATATTTGATTGATTGCATTTTCTGGCCTAATTCTGAATCTTGACATGAACTAATAATTCTCATGTCTTTACATAAATCAAATTATACTACCGATGGTGCATTGAAGGAAAAAGAAAATATGATTATAAAACATTTCCATTCCATACAATGCTCAATGATTTAGATGATTAAAGATTCCAGAGAGATAAAAAAAAAACAGTATAGAAAGATACAAATGACGGTAGTCAAAGCCATAACTCGACAAACTCACGCAATGCAATTGAAAAAAGAAAAGAAGAAGGAAAGAACATCTTGTTAATCAGGCTTTGGCCTCTTTTTCTCGTTGCCAGGTAAGTAGGATTGCACGCGAGCCGGTCCTCGAACAAGCAAAAAGCATTTCTTGAGTGTATTGGAGACTCATTCTACCTTTAATTATGCACAAAGACTTCTTGCCAAAGTGTTAATGATTTTTTCATTAGTGTGCTTTCCAGTAGGCAATATTTGTTCATAAGATACATTAAGCAAATTATGTATAGACCTACTTTTAAATATTCTAGACCTATAGTGTACAGTCACGAATGTAAGTACTGTGGGAGTTTAATAAAAACTAACATTTAGTTGTTTTTATATTTTTATTTAAATTATATTTATGGGCCAAACAGGCAGTTGTGATTAGGCGATGATATGTCTGAGGAACGGTATGTGGCAGCATAGGACAAAAGGGTGTCTTTCTAGTCCAAGGATGCTATGAGATTTCGCCAAGAACATGAAGCCAAACGTCACAGCTTAGTCCCACCCAGTTAGACCACTTACTCCAATCAAAAACTATTAGTTTTGGGCTAACAAAGATGGTAGCAAGCTCTGTAGTTGTCCGCTAACCAATCAGGTGCATCGCCTTGGTCGATGCTCAGTTGCTTTTTGGCTTCACTCTTTCGCTGGGCATGAGATAGCTTATGCTATATCAGAACATCCTTGATCTTGTCTATAAATATAAATTAAATACAAACGACATGCTAGACCATAGTTTAAATAATTGCTAGACTTCCGCAGTACTTAGTTCGGTTACTGCACACAATGCCGTGAAAGAACTGAAAGATTCTTGGGTAAGCTACTCTTTCCGATACAAGAAATTTCCTTGGCCAACACGCCAGCACTGATAAACACACAACGTGTTTGCTAACAATACAAACTCTGTATATACTCACCCTAGATGGTAAATAAAATTTGCATAAGAGTTTCAAACAAAATTTGCTACAGGAAAAAAAAAGTATCTAACTTGTCATGGCAAATGTGTTGTTCCTTTAAGTTTGCAGTGAAGTTCCTAGTTAATACGTGGGAAATGGACAACAAATTTGCCAAATGATATGTGAGAACTTTCCAAAATATTATCTACCTATGCTTGGGCCAGTTCTGGTTCAGTTAATTGCAAAGTTGAGTTAACCTACGCGATGTTGGAGATTCTTCGTCTAGGAAACGATTTGACCACGGATCCCGGGTTTCACCAATGTTGAAGAGTTTAACGGATCGTTACTCATTAAATTTATTGGATTTTTAAACTATCAAAGTAATTTAACGACTCGTTAAATTCTTAACGAAGATCGGTAAAACCCAACGGGTACCTCATATTCTGATCTTCGACGTCGGACAAATTGGACCATGATGGTGGCACTGATTAATGCCAAAATAGGACGGAATGGCTGGATGCCTGGACAAAAATGATGAATGCTACAAAATAAAATTGATAGCGTATGTTCGTATTTTTTTCGTAATTCCCTAACTTCACTGCGCAGGTGAAATAAACCAACGTAAGTAGTAATGATAATAAAGTAATAATGGCCACTGGCGTGACAGACCGATAGGTCCTGAGCCGGACCCAACGCCATCTGTCCGCGGTTGGTGGAACTGCGCGCATCTGAGTGACGGTAGTGTGGTCTGTATTGCGCGCCACCTGGCCACGAACAGGCGTTTTAGGGGTTTCTAAATCGAGTCATTATTCACGCGACTCCCCGAGTTTGCCTCACGACGCTAGGTGGACGCCGAAAAGTGGGACTCCAGCCGGGAATTGAACCCGGGACCACGCGGACATGGGTCGAACGCTCTAACCACTAGACTATGGAGCCCCTAATGTTCTTAAATTTGTGAAAGAAATTGAAGACAAATACACAGTAATGGGTTACTGGGTGCAGTGCCGGATTTAGAAATTTTCCTATGGGGGACAAAGAAATTTTGCCGTCCTTTCCATAGTTTTTAGAAACAAAACACGCCCGGCCGACGCAACGGCCACAACATTGTCTCGCATTATGTAGTGAACTTTCGTTATCATCTCTGGAGCCTATTACTACTGTCGTGGCATCGCTACTACTAAATCTAGTAAGGCAGTAAACCTGCCTATCTGACTTGAATCGCGGTTTTGAATTTTAGAGAGGAAGGTAGGTTGTATGGAATAACATAGAAAATGTCTTAGAGCGCTGGTATTGAAATTTTGAGCATGTTTAGGTTTCAATTTTAATAGACAATTTTACTTCCATCTTTTAAGGAGCTTTTTTTTTTTTTTTTTTTTACTTTTAGCTGTTTGCCGCCCCCTAATTTTTTCCAAGCCCCCATAAATTTTTCCTAAGTATACTTTCCATACATGTACGAAAAATAAAGGTCAAACATATACTTTATAAAATTTTAATACATTTCTATAGATGCTCTTAAATGTAAATTATTAGTACAAATTTGTACGTCTACACAATACATATTCCATGATTATCAAATCGAATGTAACTCTTATGAATGAAAAATTAGCACTTTAAACATGGTTTTAGAAGTACTTTCCCATAGCAAATTTCAGAAACGGTGCTCTTGATGACCCGCTTTCAAAGTTGCAAATTCATTTTGCAAGTATCTTATGCGATAAATATTACAAAATATCATTCAAACGTGAAATAACGTCTTGTGATAATAAAAGGGCATTGTTAGACGTATCGTGTGCGGTTCGGAACGTGAATGCCAATTTTTATAAAATTAGAAAAGAAATGAGATGTGTTTGGGACTGTCACCTGAAATTAGTTTCATTTGAAAGAAACTATGCTCTCCGTATACCCAGGTGTACCGGTTAATAATGCGGATTTGTTTAAGAGATGGCGTTGGCTTGGCGAGTGGTTTAGATTCGCTGTGATATGTATGCTATTTTTTTTCTAGTGATAACAAGCGTGAAAACTGGATAAGTCAAATGGTACGAAGGTGTTAAGATCGTAGACATTTTGACGCTAACGCATTTTGAAGGTCGTGCCAGAAAAAGAACATTTGCGGGAAGTGTTATTTCATTTTGAAGAAAAGTTCTGCCGAAAGTTATCGTATGCAGCAGGAAGCTTATGGTGAACATGCTCCATCTCAATATACATGTGAACGCTGGTTTAAACGCTTTAAAAGTGGTGATATCGATGTTAAAGACAAGGGAACGCCCAGGTCAACCGAAAAAGTTTGAAGATCAACAGTTGCAAACATTATTGCAGGAAGAAGTGTGTCAAACTCAAAAGCAACTTGCAGAACGATTAGACGTTGCTCAGCAAACAATTTATGATTGTTTACAAGCAATGCAAAAGAATTTAAAGGAAGAAAAATGGATGCCACATCGACTGACCGAAAGAAAAATGGGAAAGAGAAAAGTCATTAGTGAACTTTTGCTTCAAAAGCACCAAGGAAAGTCGTTTCTGCATCGACTAGTGATTGGCGATGAAAAATTGGTGTATTTTGAAAATCCCAAAAGCACAAAATCATGGATTGAGCAGGTCAGCCATCAACATTGACTGCAAGGCTAAATCGCTTCGGCAAGAAGACGATGCTCCGCGTTTGGTGGGATCAGGAGCGTGTGCTGTATTATGAACTTTTAAAACCCGGTAAAACCATTAATATTGATCGCTACCAACAATAAATCATTAATTTCCATCACTCGTTGATTGTCAAATGACCGCAATGGGCCAAAGACACGGCAAAATGATTTTGCTTCGCATCAACACACACATCAAAAACAGTTAAAGATCGCTAAAAGTTCTTCCCACCCGTCTTATTCACCAGATCTTGCTCATTGATGTTATTGTAAGGGATACCTGTCGATCCCAGGACTATGTCGCGAGATTATAGAGAGACGCATAAAAGATCAACAAAACTATAATTAAGCGATTGAAAACTTCTGAAATCTACCCTTTATTTATTAATGACTACATCCTATCCTAGTACCTTAAACATGCCTTAACCCGTCAGAGGGGAGAAGGCAGACGTTATTATTTGTTCCGATTGATGGAACATGCGCTGTCTAAGCAGCACTTCACGACGTACGAAGAAGTGGAAACCTACTCTGAATGGTTTGCCTCCAAACCAGCAACGTTCTATTCGGACGGTATCCACAAATTACCAGAAAGATGGGACAAATCTGTAGCTAGTGATGGCCATTATTTTGAATAAAGAATTTGTTGTCTCTCTTCAGCGTATCTTGTTTTCTTTACTTCCAAATACACATTAATAACCGGTACACCTAGTCTAAAAATATACTCTAATAAGAAACATTGAAATATTAACTTCCATTAAATTAGCAGTCTACCTACACCATCAACTTAACTTCTTTGTTCAATAAAAAGCGCAGCTAACACAGCAAAAATCCCTGGGATCATCAAGCCTTTTCCTGCCTGAGACAAACAATTGATACCCCCCACAGGAACTCGGCAAACTTTCCCTAAAAGTATAGGAATGATTTAACATATAAAATCACAAAAACACCTTTTAGACACTATGGGGGGTTGTTCAACTCCTTACCAAAAGTTTAAGAAAATAAAAATTAGAAGAACAAAATTCCATACAGCTTCCAGAAACAAATAGTGGAACAAATATTTTCCACGAACATATGTGTATCTAGCGGCTAGGAGAAATACAAAAATGGAAAAGAATAAACCAGCCTGAAAGGGCTTGCCGCTTAGGTGAAACTCTAAAACGGTTGACAAAAAAGATAGCAAATTTATAACTTGCTAGACTTAGCAAAAAAAGAACAGAAACACAAAGCAAACGAATGGATTTTTAGAAACATCATGGTTAAGGACATTTCCAAAAGTTTTCTGCGCGATGAATACTAGAAAATGGAATCCTATTTTTATGATATCCTCCACAAAAAATGCTGAGTCAAGGGAAAGATATCCACCAATAGCAAAAACAGGCATTGATTCAATTCGTAAAGAAATGAAAGAACCAAATAACAAAGATACAAAAGAAAGCTTCCATCTATTAGCATCGATATAATATTTGGTTTGTGAGAGAGATGGACAAACGCTACAATGCTGAATCCAAAATATCGTGCCTAGAAGCAGCTGAGCTTAAAAAAAATGCTTATTGGGTTCCTGAATTATTCATGAGGCACGAAGTCCTTTTAGCTAGAGAAGCTACACAAGTTGTTTCCACTGAACATACTACACATATCAACCCAAATATAACAATCTTCCCACACAGAAGTGAAAGGAAATGCTGATTGAATTCCAAGGATGCGGGCTTTGATTCTCCAATGCAGACTATAAGAAGTAGTTTGAGTCAAAAATCACATGTTGGTTTGGCAACGAAAACTGTAGGCTAATATCAACACCGACACTGGTCTGATTGTCTCGATTTAAATAGAGAAATAGATTATTCCAAACTTTAGCTATCTTAAATTTCTGGAAATAATGCTGTCATGATTGTAGATCAGTTTTGAATAATAGTGTGATAATTTTTATTAGCTCATACGCTTCGTCAGAGCAAGCAACTGATCCCTCAACTATCAGGATCGGTGACCCTTCCAGAGATTTTGATTGGTGACGAGCCTGGGTTAAATCAGGTCTATCTGATTTTTCCACTTCTTCGTCTGAGTGGTTAGATCTGAATTTTTAATTATTTCCTTGTTTGAACAGTGTTTCTTTCAGAGCTGATCGAGATCGGGGGTGTTACCCTTTCATTACCGAGAAATGCCGAAACTGCTTTCATTATAGTCCCAGACCGGGTCAGCTATAAATTGACCCGGTTTCAGCTCTCATTAGATGACGAAAGTTGTCCTGTGCTCTGGCAATTCTACAAACCGAACTCGGTCATATGCCGAGCCAAACGACTCAGAAATGAGCAGGAAAGAAAACACAAAATGAGGCCGACTAACGTTCATGTTATAATTCTCAAAATCATCTGAAAAAGCACGCTGCTACTTACTACACACACTCAAATGTAACAAGTGCGTAAAAAATTAACATGGCACGGAGACAAACCCAAAGCAAAAATAAAACAAATTAATTAATATATATATATATACATAAAACAGCTCCATATTCTCAACAGAACAGGTGCACACAAAGGAAAGATAAAGATGATCCAACCGAATATATTGTTCGGAGGAATAATGAGCAGTAGCAAAACAGTTCAAGAAACCCAGTTACCAAAGCAATAACCCCTAGAAAATTATATAGACCGCTTAGAAATGTTTACCAAAACCAGTGGCGGATTACCAAATAGGCCCACTAGGCACGTGCCTAGGGGCGGCAAATCATTTTAATATCAAGAATAATAGCCGGAAATGTTTTTTTTTAATTTTTAATTAATAAGAAAGAACTTTCCTGTCCGAAATATTCATAACTTGTAACTGTTCTTTATTATAAAAAATGCACATGTACTTAAAGGCCTTATCTCCAAAGCTTTCTTACAAAACTTTTAAAAAGGCAGATTTTTATAACAGTTGAAGCGGAATGTATTGAACGAAAGAAAAACGCCGACAATATGCATCGTTTACAGCTAGTTGCTAGTGCGTTTGCGATTTGGTGGGTTGTTTTTATCCAGCAACATGAAGCGAACAAAGTGTGGCGGCTTGTCGTAAACTCTCAAACCAAAAGCGTGAAAAAGAAACATTACAGAAAAACCTTGGTACAGTGAGATGCTTTTTAGGTGAAAGGAATAAGTGATTTGCGAAGGCAGTTCAGAAATTGAAGTTAAAGTTACTACATCGAGTGAACTCTGTGAAACACAAAATGTTGAAAATATTGTTGGTTTGGTGGAGGAAGAAAGTGCTCTTGAGGTAGTCCCCCGTCAGTTCATAGGAGTTCCTGTTGGTGACAGTTCTTCTAAGACATGGAATTAATCAGAATGCTGAAAACGATTTTTC
>JAGDQP010009165.1:15294-33660 GCA_022664845.1 Lepisma saccharinum
CACAAATGGTCAATACATGATGTCTCTAGAGCTTATTGCAGAGTTTGATCCATTTCTTGCGGAACACATTGAACGGTATGGAAATCCGGGGAAAGGTCATACAAGCTACTTGTCTTCTTCAATTTGTGATGAAGTTATTGAAGTGCTTGCTGATAGAGTGAGAAAAATATTTATTAATGAAATAAAATAAAGCAAATATTTCTCCATAATTGTTGATTCAACTCCTGATATTTCGCAATTCGCATACTGGTCAGTTAGCTTTAGTGCTAAGATATGTGAAAGAGGATGGTTAACCTGTTGAACAGTTTCTTTCGCTTCATTCAAATCCAGGTCACAAGTCTGAAAATCTAGCCGAACCAGTAATAGATATTTTAACCAGACATTCTATTGACCGTACTAATTAAAGAGGTCAGTCGTACGATAATACCAGCAATATGTCGGGGCATATACAAGTTTACAGGTTCGAATTAAATAATCTAAAGCGTATTGTGCCCTGCGTAGCTCATTCTTTAAATTTGGTCGGAAGTAGTTGTAGGGAAGCATGTTCATTTCTCACTATGCTTTAAAATATTTACAATTTTTTCCAGTTCGACAAAACGCTGGAACTTACCTTCTTCTTTCGTGTATTCATGAAGCAAAACACTAAAATCTATATCACAGGCACGTTGGCCAGCAAGAGAGAAGGATGAACATTGGGATAGTGTAATTCAAGCCCTTACTTATGTGAACAATGATCCTTTTGAGAAACCAGTAGTTCGCAATGAGGCCTTATCCCTCTTGAATCAACTAAGGCTAGAGACAGCTTTCATGATAACTATTTGGAATGATACACTGCAGATATTCCAGAGTGTCACCGTGAAATTACGAAGTGTCAACATAGATTTAACAATAGTGCATTTGATTTTATTTGAATCACTTGTGAACATAACTTCTCTTCGTGACATGTTCGACTCTTATGAGCAAAAATCCGTGGAGAAAATTGATATGGATTACGAGTGTAGTTCAAAAAGATTTAGAAAACGTAACATTCAAACCGATAAGGTAAGAGACAATCAGGTTGTTGTAACAGGAAGAGAAAAATTTTAGGTTGAAGTGTTTCTCCCTATTCTTAATAAATTGCACGCTGAATTAATTGGAGGAAAGCTATAAATGTCTGACAACTTCCTGGTTTTTAGTAAGTTTCTGCAAAGTTCTTCTTGTGTCATTTCTAAACGCGCAGCTAACCTTCAGGCTCCATATGAAACTGATCTGGAATAATTATCTCCGTTGAACCATGTGTAATAAAGACTGAACGAGTTATCTATTCTCCACACCGAAGCAGACCTCTTGACTGATGGACACATCAACTTTGAAGAACTTATACACAATTTAGAGCAACTAAAGTGAGGCGGAAGCAGATTTATTTATGACTGATGAGTGGTGAATTTAATTTCTCAATACATTACATTAGGTATAGAAAATGAATTGTTTGTACTTTAATTTTATTATTGATTTTTATCCATCGCATTTTATTTCAATGTGTTCACTAACTTTTATATTAGCCTGTAAAGATACTGCAAATACTATTATTCTTTTGAGAAGGGCGCACATTAAGTTTATGCCTAGGAGCGCCGAGGAAACTTAATCCGCCACTGACCAAAACAATAGACATTGAGGGGTGTACATTCATTTGCAAAACCTTGGAATCACATATTTCAGCTAGTATGTGCTGAAGCAGAAAAAAGAAAGACCCAACTCTTCTAAAAGATATAAAAACAGAATAGGCAAACCAAATTACTTTTCTATGTCCAAAATGTTCATACACGAACAAAAACCATGTACCCAAAATAATATAAAGGTGGACGAGTGGTAATCGCACTCCTCTTCTATATGCAAGGTCACAGGCTCAATCCTTGTAGAGGTTCATGAAACAAAGGAACAATATCAGTGTTGCCAAATTATTTTCGATTTTATTTTAATTTTAAAGAAATATCTGGTGTAGTAAAAAGTAATCCATTATTTTGCCAATAGATGGCTTCAGTGATCTTATCTCGCGTTGTATAAGTCCGATCAGGTTCAACGAGATGGCGTTCAAACGATGAGATTGCGCACTACAAACACTGTTCAGATAGTTGTGATGAGTTGACTCAGTGTTGTGTGAGCGCGCGTCAAAATGGACACTAGCAAAGAGAAAATACGCTATATTTTACAGTTTTTCTTCGATAAAGGCGAAAACGCAAGCCAGGCGGCTGCAAATGTGAATAGTGTTTACGGTCCTGATACTGTAACAGCCAATCACGCGCAATTTTGGTTTCGTCGATTCCGTGCCGGTAATTTTGACGTCAAAGATGTACCACGCACTGGAAGGCCACGTGTCGAAAATGTCGATAAAATCATGGACATTGTCGCGTCCGACCGTCATGTAAGCACTGTTTCGATTGCTCAAGAGCTAAACATTGCACAAAAAAACGTGTGGAACCATTTGCATAAGGCTGGATACAAAAAGAAGCTTGATGTATGGGTGCCACACGAGTTAACGCAAAAAAACCTCATGGACCGAATTTCCATCTGCGAATCGCTGCTGAATCGCAACAAAAGCGACCCATTTCTGAAGCGGTTGGTGACTGGTGATGAAAAGTGGATCACTTACGACAACGTCACGCGAAAACGGTCGTGGTCGAAACGCGGTGCGCCGGCGCAAACGGTGCCCAAGCCAGGATTGACGGCCAGGAAGGTTTTGCTGTGTGTTTGGTGGGATTGGCAGGGAACTATACTGTCAACAATTGGACCGTCTGAAGGCAGCAATCGCCCAGCTTTGGCCAATAGGAGAGGCATTGTGTTCCACCAGGACAACGCCAGGCCACACTTATCGATAGTGACTCGCCAGAAGCTCCGGGAGCTTGGTTGGGAGGTTCTTATGCATCCATCTTATAGTCCGGACAAGGCATCGAGTGATTACCATCTGTTCCTGTCCAGGGCGAACACGTTTGCTGGTGAAAAATTCGCTTCAAGAGAGGCTTGTGAACATCGACTGTCAATTTTTTGCCACTAGGGACAAGGGCTTCTATGAGAGAGGCATCATATTCCAAATGGCAACACGTTATCGAACAAAACGGCGCATATGTGACCTAAATCGGATCATTCTAACTATGGTATGCCTTCAATGTCATGCAAAAATAATGGATTACTTTTTACTACACCAGATATGCTGGGAGTGCCAATTACAGGGACGTTTTTACCCTAGAAGCAGAATAGAAACATCGAATATAATTATATCGTGCAATATTTAACGATCTGATAGCTGTATCTCCTTGAAGTGCTCTTTTCACGTGCTAAGTTGACGAGTGAATCGGGGCAGGAAATGTTATTGTAATAAACAGCACTGCATAATGTTGGATCGCATCAAAGCAATAATAAAATGTAACCTGATTTTTCTAGCCTAATCTAGTTTCGTGAAGTGCGTAAAATGCTTATAACAAGAAAAAATAATATGAGTGCTGTCATGTCACTTCTTTTTTCTAACTCTTTCGCAAGTATGTTATAGTAGAGGATTTGTAGCAATCTTATGCCCAGCGAAAGAGTGAAGCCAAAAAACAACTGAGCATCGACCAAGGCAAATCACATGATTGGTTAGAGAACAACTAGAGAGCGTGTTGCCATCTTTTTTTAGCCGAAAACAATGATTGGAGTAAGTGGGCTAACTGGGCGGTACTAAAATGTGATGTTTGGCTTCATTCTTGGCAAAATCGCATATTCTCTATTAGAACATCCTTGCTCCTACGCTGATTTCGCTCCCGAGTCTTTCTACTAAAATGACGTCTGCATTGGGGAATAAACAATCATGGAAGGAACAACAACACAGAGAGTGAGTCCTTTTGCATCGCCCTCTAACGCGGACTTATCATTGAACGTCTGTGAAGCTATTCCATAGTAGTAACAAGAAAAATGATGTTGAGTAAAAAAGCTGACCAGGGCGAGAATCGAACCCCAGCTTCCTGGTCGACGATTCGATGTCCTACCACCTAAGCTATATCTGGTAACTGCAAACAAATGGTTTCTAAGGGCATTTGGGGACATTAAAGTATTGCGTAAGCACATCTTTAGTCAGTTTAGAATTCCTCCCATTAATAAGTAGATATCTGCCCCTTCCCTTGTGCTTACGTAAGATTTGGCAAATTTATCGTTATTTCGTAGTATTAAAAAATGTTTAAATCTACACTAGTGTGTTTTAAAACGAATTCTTACGTAACGATTGTTCTGATCCCCTTCTCCACCCTATTTTCAGACAAAATAAGCAAAATTTGAACCCCCTTCTCGGTTGAATGGTTACGTGAAATTTCAACAACACGTGAAAAAAAGTGTAACTTGCAATATACTACTGTAGAGTCCCGATTAACCGAATTCCCACGCAGAAACAAAAATTTGATTTTATCAGTTTGAAGATGCTACATTTGATTTATACTCTTAATTATAAACGAATTATTTGAAAAATCCTTGCAATGTTGAGTAAAAAAATAGTATGCACGAACAAATTAAAATTGTGCAGATACAGTACGTACTGTATAACTCAAACGGTGGCGTGCTTTTGCGGACCGAAATACAGGGAACCGTGCGTATTTCGGCCCGGAATACTGAATAGTAAAATGCAAAGGTCGAATTTATGTTAGCAATAATAATTGAATTGATACTTTTTCTGTAATACACGTAGATAGCTTGTTGTATATTTCTGGTTAGGTAAAGCTAGGTTAGAGTAACGTTTTCATTTTGGGAGCCTAAGTGCAATTTAAGAGATAAGCTAATTTATTTTAGGAGATTCATTACTTTTGCAATTGCACATACATATTGATGTGGTAAAATAACTTCCTACTGAATGTGATAACCACGCGAATGTCATACACAAATACGAATTAGCCGAGCGAAGGCGGGTTAGTTAAAGTCAGGTTATATTTTTCAGTTTTTCATTGCATCCGTCAGATGATTTCTACCTCCATATTTCGTGTGTTCTGCGTTAGTTGCTCGTTCTACATTTAGAAATTCGAGACACTATTTTCCTTCCTCTCAGGGAATTTTTGAAAGCTGGTTCCCAGAATGAACACTGTTACCTTGTTAGTTTTGGGATATCTCAAACTTCCAAGCAACGCTGCTGAATATACAGAATAATTAACTTTTTAAGGGCGTTTTACAATCGACCGCTAAACTTCTAGTCAGCGCTAAGTTATTGCCGGTTTTCTTGTAAGGTAAGTGTAACACGTGTTTCAATTGACTATTCCCCCAATCGCAAGCAAAGCAAGCTTGAATGAAACTCAACCCTAAGACACCTCAGATTCTAAATATATTGATCGCAAAACGCACGATTAATTTTCCTGGGGTCGCAAAGTGCACGATATTCCGTGTAGCCGCAAATTGGATGGACTCGTTCATTTTTTGTTCCAGCACTTAACATTATCAGTATGCCTATGTATACTTCCGGTTAACCGAATCACCCTTGTTGCATCAAATTCGGTTAAACGAGACTCTAGTGACTGAGGGCTTATTTTCAAGCCCGTTTCCGATTAGAGTGAGTAGCCATTTGAAACAAGTGGTGTACTTTTTTTACCCGTTGTAACACGTGCTTCAATTGACTATTCAAGCAAATCGCAAGCGGGCTTGAAAGTGAGCCCTGACTCATTGCGGTTGTTGAGGTGCCTTCCGAGATATTTGCTACAAATTTCCTGAATTTCTTAATTACTATCGTCTTATGTTAATTCAGTGTTCACATTTATCAGTTGCCAAGCATTATATTCAGAAAATAATAGTTACGAAAATATACCATCAAACGGGTGACTAGAGACAGATTTTGATTGTTTGCTCAGGTTTAGACACTTTATATTTCGTTTTTGAAGGGAATTTGATATGGATTTGTGCAAATACTCATTTATGATCGGATATATGGTGTTAACAACATTTATTCATCAGAAACACATTGGTTATAAATTAAAACGCACTGTCTCAAGTCACCCGTTAGCTGGGGTGACTTGAGACAAACGTTATTCGTTGGTTAAGGCCGCTTTAGACGACAGCATTTATGCTACGATGAATCTTATGATTAGCAGTAGTGCCAGCGTGTGAAAGCAAGAATGCTACAATAGGACAAGATGTTATGGTATAAATCCATAACTATTTTTCTTTTTACCCTGGCAAACTGCTTTCGCTAAGATTTATCGTACGAGAAATTTTCTCGTCTAAAGCGGCCTTTAGTCTCAAACGATGTGGCTATTGGGATTAGTTGAGACAGAAATTGAACTTTGAATTATTTTTCCAATATTACAAAGAGGGTTTAAAAGTACAAAACTTCAATAATGTAAACATACAGTATGGTATTCGGTACATTAAAGTTATTGAACTTACACACTAGAAAAACAATTTTAAGTAAACGTGAACAAATCAGACAAAACGGCGTGCCTTAAAACTGTAGGTGGCATCAACGTGCTCACAATATCTTGCACATGGAAGAATGATACGTTCTCTATTGTTGGATATATGTAAAATCCTTTCACCGTTGCACTTCCTTTCACAAAACTGGCGGTCACATCATCTCCCTCGACTATATTTTGGCTAGAAAAAGCAAGCGACGTCCTTTGTCTGATTCAAAACTGACAAATACACATTCTCCAGTTTGAAAACAATAGCTGGTATCTTCTACTGAAACAGCTGTGTCTACATTTGTGACTTCAATAATTCCATTGTTGCTGTCATCCTGCAGCTTGTTCGAGCGGGTTGCATGCTTGAACGAGTGCGCACTTTTGTGTTCGAGTGGATGGCGCAGGTTAAACTTCAACTGTTCGTATGGCAGACACATGTGAAAGTACATCAAGTAGTGTAACCCAAGACAAACACTTTCTGCCCCGGCTCGGGAGCGAGTGCAGATATTGAGAGTCGTGCTGCGTTCTCTGTGTATGTGTGAGAGAAGGGATTACAGATGACGTTACTTGCTAGCAGAATGAAATATGCAACAGCTCGTTCATGTGAGAAATGCTCGGGATTGCACGAATAGATACTATGACGTAAAATAATTAACACAGTTCTGTACTAACTTACACTTCCAGTGCAGGAGTGGAACACCGAGCAGACCACCCGAACAAACCTTTGGTGTAGAGCCCCATCCAAATTAGAAAATTCACTTCCAACATGTTGTTCTCTTCTTGATCATAGCAATTTCTGAATATTCACCAACACTCTTCCCAGGTACAACATCAATTCGTCTTCCATGTTGCTTTGTTGTGCTCTCGCCAAATCTAACCAATTCAGGAAATCTGCAGTACAATGTGAGGAAAAAGTAGCCCCTTTCATGTCTTCCTGAGGTACACCCTAAACTATAAACCAGGCTCGCAATCGCGTAAAAACCACAATATAAACACTAACTCTTCGTCAGCTTTATATTTGATATATGTTCAACTTACACACCTAGAATTCATTTTCCGACGGAACTAATTATAGAACCCACGGATGAAAGTTTCAACAATTAAATTTTCTTACACAATTCGACATCAACAATGATATACGTTTAGGAGCCACATACGAAATCTGTATCAGTTATCGATGTGGCTAACTGTAAATTCTAAAATGGAACTGCTGTCTCAAGTCGCCCCGTTTGACGGTACTTAAATGTTGTCATTTAAAATATTAAATTTGTGCCTTACGGCTTCATTTTCAGTGTTGGTGCCTGTGTCATCTACAGTAATTCCTCTTCCGGTATACAAAGTTGGATTCAGTGTTGGAGTAGTGGACACCAAACATGCGAAACCAGATACCCCGACCAAACTGATAACAGGTATTCCAAGTTTACTTTGAATAACTGCATGCAATTTGAATAATCTAATTTAAGAAACATTTCGAATATCTTGAATATTAATGACTAGGGTGGCCTGACACTCTTTTAGAGGTTCAAATACTCTATTCTCTTTTGTTCGAAAATATCTCGTTATACTCTTTTCCTTATTTGTATAGTATTTTCTCACTGAATGTCTTGTAATTTCTAAATTCCGAGAACATTATACAAGAAATGTAGTTAAAAGTTAATTATCATTTAATCTAACGTGAAGAAAAGTGCACGAATTAGACTTTCAAGTGCATTTTTTTTTACTGAAATTAAAGTGTCAATATCACTCACAGAGTTAGGAATATAAATAGAGGAAACCTTAGGCTGTTTTTTTTAGGGTAATGAAGCCAAGAGATGAGGCATTTCGGCCATTTTGTGTGGGCCCATATTCAGAGACCCTCTTTTCCGAGTATTGCCTCTCTGAAGCGCACTCATCCTCCTATCGAAAAAGGCAATCCTTACAGCACTCGGTATAGAGGGACTCCAATGGGGCCACACAAGATGGCTGCCGATGAACCGAATTTGGCTTCATGTGACGTCATGTATGTTCTCTCTATTTTCTTCCTAACTCTATGATATCACTAAATCGTTTGAACTGCTTTGGTAATTTATGCATGGACGTAAGAATATAATAGGACTAGTAACAAGCAATTCACAGAATGTTATAAAAATGGGACGGCTGAGAGTGCCATTTGTCATTCCAACATGGCGGATCGCGCATACTTCCTGGAAAGGAAGCAGACAATATTGTGAATGTGCAAATAAATTTTAATTATCTAAATTTGTCCTTAACTACTAATTATTATAAAATAAGTGTTATTGCAGTACACTTCCTTCTCAAGAGCAGTGATCATTCAAATCTTGAAACCTGATATTATTTCACTATTATTATTGAAGACAAAACTTAATTATTCCTTTCCTGTTTATCCTCACACGTACCTCTTGGTCGGCTTCATAAGACGCAACCTTCACATAACTTTAAAATTTGTAATTAAAAGTGGTACAGTTAACATTACTTCTTATGGCCAGTTGCAATGTTTTGGTCAATTCAACATGGTCGCAAGGCGCACTTCCGGCCCATAAATTTTGGCGTTACTAGTCCTATTATATCCATGCACCTGAACTTTACAAGCAAAACTATTTATCCACATAGCCCCAATGTTCCACGGTGAAGAAAAAAAAAAAACAGTAAAAAGTAAACTAAGAAATGTTACCAACCTATTATGGTGCACCAATTTCAAGACCATCAAGTTCAAGATGTCTATACATGGAGCATAGCTATAAACTATTCCACTAGTTTGCAGTTATCAAGACCAAAGACCAAAGACCTATTATATCCTTACGTCCATGGGTTTATGTAGCATGTGGCCCCGTTTTAAAAAACGTTAGGCGAACTCTGTCTGTGACGTAGACGAAGAATGTGAAACAAATTAGAAGAGCAGTTTACAGTTGTTGAATCAATTAGGTATGTCGAAGCAGCTTGGGATTGGATTCAGGCATGTATCTACAAGCAGAGCTGAAACAGTTCCCCGGGTCTGAGCTTCGGACCCTGTCTGATCCAGTGGCACGATTTAGGTTCGGTTGCCCGAAGGACAAAGTAGTTTTTAATTATTTCCTTCTGCTTGAACAGTGTTTCTTTTAGGGGTGATCAGGACCGGAGATGTAACCCCGAGAACACAAAAATTACGACGCCGAAGTTTCCATTTGATTATGTTTCCAAGACGGGGTCAACGAAATGATCTGTTTTCAGCTGTCTAGAAGTTGCTTTTCGGAGAGGTTCAGGGCTCCCGGAAGGTCCAAGGGTGTGTTTGGGTATGAAACGTATACTATACAAATTACGCCTAGAATACTAATTTTACATAAAACTCAGAATTTGGGGGTCCGAACCCCCAGGACCCAATCCTAAAGACGTCCCTAGATTGGCACATTTATCGCAACTTGAAAAGAGAAGTACATTGAATTATTTATGTAGAAAATCTACTGCCAGACGTTTAAGTAAGTGGTAAATGACAAAGAATGACCGATAAATATTGTGCCCTATTTTGTTATAATTATTTAATATTTTGTGCATGCGTGCTTTTATAGCGTATCTTTTTTGTCAACAAATTTCTGATCGCCCTAATAATGACGAAAACTGAAATCCTAACACCAAGAAGTAGTTGTGCTCGATTAATAAAAATTGAATGATAGATTAATCCTAAATGACATTGAAAAAAGTTACAAGTAACGGGATGAGCGCATAGCATAGGTATATATTTAGGGGGTAGTTCCGGACCCCCCCCCCCAACAGAGTTTTATGGGAAAATAGTATAACTTGAGGCGTAATGATCTATATTTAATATACGTTTTATGTCTACACACACCTTGGACCTCCAGGTACTCCATCGACCCTTCCCAAAACAAACTTTTCGATACGTGCCTGGCGTAACGCCACTGAGGGAGGCTGTGGTGGATACGAGTATACCTAAAGGCAACAACAACGCGGATGTTGGCAACTAACCGAATTTGAACGATGGTATGTACTAGGCCTTCGAGTGGATTCTCATTTTGTGAGATCATGGCAATAATGGCTTTGGAGGTTTGCTAGCAATGTTTCCGGAAAAGTCCTGCTACCAGAAGATCCACGGAAGCTTGTACGTCGTAGAGTCCTCAGAAGTAGGTGCTGACACCTTCTAACTAGCACTTAAACTACGTATTCTGGAGTGAGGAGAGAGAGAGAAAACGTTGTCAAACGTAATCTTCGATATCGAACCTGATTTTTCTGACCTAACCTAATCTATTTTGTAATGTCAAAAAATGAAACATTCTTTGTAACTACAAAGAAAGGATTAAAAAAATCCGGGGACTGAGCAGTCGCCTGACCACTGTATCTAACATACCAAGCTGCCAATCCCAAACGACTGATTTTGCACGGTCTTTTATCCTTACTTGTATTCACAAAACTTGTTACAGCAGCGTGGTAGCATAGTTACGTGGGACACCAACACATGGCAATACGTATTAAACGGGTTTATTACAACATACAAGCAGTTTAGAAGACCCGAATCCGGCCAGGTGTGGTCGCACTAAAAAGATTCGAACCAAGCGCACTCCATCAACGCTTCATAGTAACTAAATGTTCCCAACCGCTAACGAAATCACTGAGATAAATACGCGTTTGAAATCAATTCTAAATCGTATCAATAATTCTGCGGCACCCTGTATTATTCAAAATGTGTGTTGATAATACTGACTGGACATATTTTAAAGTGCATATGTGCAATGAGATTCTTACAATTTTTGCACTTTTTTTCAGCTCCCAAGAAGCAGAAGACTCCGAAAGACGACGATGGTGATGATGATGATTCAGTAAAAATCAAACAAATTTCAAAAGATGAATTCACTAAGCCTTAAATTAGCTGAAAATTATTAACAACAGGTTTCCGATTTTTACTAGTAATTTTAATCCATCTCCGAATAGTCCAATTTTGATGCCAAATACTCACTCACGTCGTCTTAATACAAAATTACTTTTCTTAAAAATAATCACTGTATGCTCATATCATAAGAAGTATATATTCGTTCTGAAGAATTTTAAATTATTACCTACTATAAACCACTAAATTTGATTGAATTTAGCTATGTAACACCCACAATTACTCATCTTCTAATTAAACGTACCGGTATGTCGTTTATAACCCAGACCTTGACATACCTACTACAATTACCACGTAACATGGAAACATTTTTACAAGGAAAAGTTTTCCTGAACAATATCAGAGATATATTTCCATTATTGTCTACGATTACCTGTTCGTTCGCTAGATTTTCGCAGCAACAGGACAAAAATTTCCACGAAAATGTTCTTTCAGGTATATTTAGTATGGTGAATAATAATAATTAGTGCTCAATTAAATGACTTGTAAATTTGTACCAATTAGTATGTCCTTGTCAGAA
This sequence comes from Lepisma saccharinum, assembly GCA_022664845.1. NCBI lineage: Eukaryota > Metazoa > Arthropoda > Insecta > Zygentoma > Lepismatidae > Lepisma > Lepisma saccharinum. The sequence goes on from JAGDQP010009165.1 coordinate 27,068, forward strand.
GTGAAAATAGTTTTTTTTATGTTAACAACTTTTGTAAAATAAAGTTTATATTTTGGTATATTTGTGTTTATTTCTTCTGGTCAATATTCACACACAACGCAATTTAGAAGGATGGCAAACAAAAGTTGACTGTTGTACTGTCTCGGAATCGACTTCCACTGCGAGACTAGGCTTTTGATTCATAGTCGGTTCCGCGATCAATCTTTCTCTTTTTATATTAAAAACAAAACCTTGTTTTGACTCGTTCTGTCTAAAAACGAATGAAGATCTTCAACTGATTTACAAAACTATAAGACAACATTAATCACTCGTGTTACACACCGAAAGATCCTGAGCCTGCTGCAACGCCATCTGTTCGCGGTTGGTGGAACTACGTCCACCTGAGTGACGGCCGTGAGGTCAGCACTGTGCATCACCTTGATCACGAACAGGCGTATCAGGGGCTTTCCAAACCAAGTGGTCGTCACGTCTTTATTTACGTGACTCCCCACTTTGCCTCATAACGCTGGGTGGACGCCGAAAAGTGGGGTGCTCCAACCGGGAATTGAACTCGGGACCACGCAGATGTGAGTCCAACGCTCTAACCACTCGACTGTGGACTTCGACCCGTTACGATTCGCCCCTTAGCTATTAAAATCCACACCCATGCCCCTGCCGGGACTCGAACCCGGGACCTTCGAGCCATTGGCCTACCGCCACCGTCTTTTGTTGGAGATCGTTGCTTTAACCTTAATTCTAATTTAAAATTTCGTTAGTAGATGTCACACACGGGACGGACATTTTCGCGAATTCGGGAAATATTCTTTAAAGACATGCGACAATACTTTTGTCCGGAGCTGTACATTTTACTATGATGCCAAATCCCGAAGTGTACGCTTTTAAAAGGTCAGAATGCATCGAAGATACCCATTTAAAAGACTTCAAGACCTCCAAAAAGTAATAACCCTTTTGGTATATTATTTTACCATTCATATATAACTTAATGCCCTGTACCCAATAGTCAATACCCATATACGGTACCAATAGAGCAACTTCCTAGGAACAGCATTTGATCCTTTAAGAAAACTAACTCTAACGTCGGTGTAAAATAATTTGATCATACAAAAATATATCAGGCTGTGGCAACCTCTCATATAGGCCATATAATGGAATATTTTATTTTAATTTCAAAGATTTACTTTCATCTTAATGAATTAATTTAATCTTTATAAAATTAATGAAAAAGCGTTCTAAATTATTTATTTACACCAATTTTTAGGTTTGAAAATTTTTCTGATCTGAAGCTCAACAGATGGCGTTACTGTTATCTAGGATGAACTTATATAAGGAACTAGCATTTTTTATTATTGAATTCGTGTTTTCTCGTTTGTATTTCAAACATATTCTTATAATATCAATATGTGAAAATTATTTTATTAATTTAATTAGTCATCGATAAAATATTAACATTTGTAAGTCAGCAAACGTAACTGTACATATTGCCAATATATGTATATTCTTAGTAAAGGTTTTGAGACAATGCAACATATGAATATATTTAAAGTACTGCTTCTGATAGCAGTTCCTGGAGTTTTTAAAGACTCCATGCCATAATAAAATTGATGCCCTGATTTATTTCTTCAGCGTTACTCCTGTCACCTACTTGAAATTCCCCGATATGATTCGTTGCATGCCCAAGACCGTCGAGTGGTGTTTTGGGGCATATCACATAGTTTGCAGGTTCGACGGTAGTATTTCTTCGTGACTTCGTTGTCCAAGGACCTACACTGTTAGTAGAATATAATTCTTAGATGACCCTGAGAAGGAAGTGAACCAGTGTATATATCAATATCATAGAACCAACAACCACTTCAAGACAAATAAAGACTTCTTTTTTCCTTTTATTATATTTTGACATGATGGCATTTGTACAAAAAAAATTTTTATCGTTCATACGAAAGGCACAATATTACTATTTAACTATTAATCACATCGTAGTTGTGTAAACATACACACTTGTGTACTATCAACTAGAAAATAGTGGTGGCGCTAAACCTAACGATTGATCGAGTGTACTTACATTGAATACGTAAAACGCTTTTGTCTGCTACAGTAGCCAAGAAAAGGCCAAACAAAAGATTATCAAAAAAAGTACTTACAATTTAGATGCAGATTTTCTACGCTGGTGGAGATGCTCCTACTACTAGTCAAAAAGAATTCGCTCCAATTATTTTTTTTAAAAATAAAACGGAAACACGGTTCCTGAATATACACACTTACAAGACAGGTAACAAGATGGATTGGAATTTGATTTCATTATTTTTAAAATTTCACTTTGGTTTACAACTACTGAGATCAGCACTCAAGAATATCTGAAAGCATGAAAGAAAAAGTTTTTATTGACACATGTTTGTGAAGGTTGATAAAAAAAAACACACAACGTTTTAAATGGTCAAAGGAACAAGACTTGTTTGCTCAATTCTTCCACGAAATGTATCTTCCAACTTTCATCATCCAAAAGCAGCAAGATTTGTAAATCTTGCCTATTCACGTTGTCATTCAACAACACATTAAATAAACGGGAAAAGAATTTTCTTCAAACGCATATGCAACGCTCCTGAAGAAACGACACTTTGCGCAGCAGAAAAAGAAAACTGCGATTTCATTTTCTTCAGTCACTGAACATTTCTCCCCTCTTGACATGGTTCCTTGTTATTAATTTACTGGCACTTCCATTGGTTCATCTTCTGAAAGAGAAAAGAAATATCGATCAATTACAAACAGAAGTAGAAAATAAGAAAATACTTTCGCCTTTACATAAGATGCATAGAGCAAAGTATATATAAGTTCAAGTCAAAACAAAACGACCCTGACGCCATGCTTCCTATATGATTGAAGGTCGTTTAGTTTGATCGCAACTATACATGTTTCCTTGCTATGCGAAAGTAAAGTGTGCAGGTAGAGCGTTGGTTCCGCAAATTGGGGAGGTCCTGAGTTCGATACCAGCGACCGACCATTCTGGCGGATTTCTCAGCGGTTTACCTGTCACATTAGGCAAATAAAGGGATGGTACAGCATCATTAAGGAAAATATTGACTTAATAATAAAGGATGTTCATTTCTAGTAATTTTGTGTTTTATAGCTCATTCTATTGGGGAAAATTGGAACTAGAAGACTGTCAAAGAAAGAAGGGGGAAAAAAAACGACATAAATGACCACAGGAGACCATATTATATATTTGTTGAGCCGTTTAAACATTAAGCGATGAAGCAATTAAAACTTGAGTTTGTCAATAAATCTGTTTTCTGACATGCCTTGTTTTTACCCAACACCCAGCCTACATACCTTAATGATGGCAAAAAATAAAATTTTTCTTCAACAAAATATTCCAAGTCCAAAAATCTACCAAGTTTCCTCGTTTTATCTCGGGAATATTTTTGTAACAAAATGTAAACTATTAATCATAATTTTCAGTAGTCGATGCCACACAGGAAGGGACAACGCGCATTTTCGAAATAGTTTTAAACATATGCGATAATACTTTTGTACCTTGAGCTTCGGTCTCCTTGCATCCTTTTCCCTACCATACCCCAGTCTGAGCCTTAGATGCCTAAAGGCCATAAATATAATTCAAATCCAAGCAAGAAATTCACGGAAACGGGGTTTCCTAAAATGCATTCGCATCAACAAGGTTTCTGAATTCCGGTTCGTACAGGACACAATCAACATTACTGACCCTGACAACAACAAAAAAAATATTAATGAAATTTCTCCGTTAGAAGAAGAGATAGCTGTAAAATCATCCTCGAGGTTCAGTCTATACAATAACTGTAAACAACGAGTTTGGAATTCGATGGGTGGTGACGGCCGCATAAGACAACTGATTGACTTAATTCTAAACAATAGATTGCTTTTGGAAGCTGTATTCAGTTAGAACGAATTATTATTTTTTTTAAAACCCTTTTGATTTTACTTTTAAGTCACGTAACATACTGAAGACAAAAGATATTTAAATAATCTGTCACCTATATTTCATCTTAAGGTTCTTACTTACCCACCGAGCGGCCGTAGCTCAGTGGTAGAGCATTCGGGAGGTCGTGAGTTCAATTCTAGCGGTCGACCATCCTGACTGTTTTCTTTTCTCAGTCCCATTAGGCAAATACCCTGACCCTTTCCCCCAGCATCAGCTTTCGATGCCTGAAGACCATAAATAAAATTCAATTCAATTCAACTAAATTCAGTTCTTACTTACCCATTTCATTAAACATGAATTCATCCTGGTATTCTTTCAAAAACTGTGTAGATCGGTTTTCATCCAAGAACAACGAGTATACTCGTTTTATATCATCAATATTTACCTGAAAAATAAATGAAAAAAAAAAAATCATTCCAAGAATATACTGTTCTATGCATACCAACCATCTTCTTTATTTCATGAACTCACTCACTAGCTTAATTAATTCAATACGCTATTTTTAAAGCATTAACTCCCCATGACGTACATGGACCTTTGTGATAAGGTTATTACATCCTCGTTATATGTGTTGAATCTAACAGGTTGAAAGCTTCTTGTGCTCTTGGGTTCACGAGAAAATAGACTGACTTCAACGTAATAAAACAATTAAGCAGAAGTTTATAATAATGTAGTAACTAAGCGCCTTTAGAATGCTAATTTGGAATAGCAAATGCTGGTGTTAACCGCAGTAGAGCGCGTTGAGTGCCCCTAAGCGATTGCTGGTTACCCGATCACGAAGGAACTGAAAGAGCAGCGAGTGTGTGTGAAATTCTGTGTCCAATTGTACAAAACTTTCACAGAGACCTTCAACATATTTTATGAAGCATACGACGAGGAATTTCTGAGTCGAACACAATATTATGATTGGCCCAGACGTTTCAAATCGAGTTGAACCTCCATTGCCGACGACGGAAAATCTACACGGTTGTCAACATCTACCGACATCGATCACGTGCAAACAGTCGTCTCACCGTACATGAAGTTGCTGCTGAACTGTACATTAGTATAGGCTCGCGTCACAAGATTTTGACGAAAATAAAATAAAATTAAAAAAAAAAAACTGTAGATGCGACGTATTGTTTCTGCCACATCTGTTAACTACCGAGCATGTGAAAAACTACCACCGAGAGAATGCTGAGTCAAATTTCCTAAAGTTGGTGATGAAACGTGGGTGTACGGGTATGATGTGGAAGGGATCGACAATCCTCACCACGGTCCAAGAAAGCACGAATGAGTAAATTCCATGTTAAAGTAATGTTAAACGTCTTGACTGACTGATAAGGGATAATCATTTGAAGTTTCTGCCACGCGGTTCTACAGCCAATGCAGCATTTTACGTTGCCATGTAACGATTATGAAAGAAAAAAAAAAAAAAAAAAAAAAGCCGTGCAAGAAGGCAGAAATGTGTCACAATAAGTTCTAGATGGTTTATCACAGTAACGCACGTTCCTATTCCTCATTCGTTGTCTGGAAGTTTTTGGCAAAGCTATTATCCCACAACCGTCCTACCAGGAGCGTATCCTGTGTATTATCTAGGCTACCACCGCAGTCTAAGCTTGTGAACAAATATTTTCATCTGCACAAGTAATGTTAATTTACATGAAAGGGAGGCCCGAACACCTATCATCATCATTATAACTGTGGTCTCCGTATCCTCTTTCTACTTACTACTTTGGCTAGTAGTAGTCCAAGCTGTGAATCCAGAATACGCCACTGCGTCCTACTCCTCGGATTTGGCACCATCCGTTTTCCTCTTCTTCCTAAGGATGTCGAAATTACCCCTGAAAGGTCGCAGATTGCAGAGAAGATCCACAAGAAATTGATATAGAAGCTTTAGAACCGGAAGAAACGCTGGGAGTGGTAAGTATTATAATTTTCTCTACTAAAAAAAAAGAAGTTTCATTTTCAACAGCCCTTAATAAATATATGTTTGTTTGGACTAGTCACTAGTAAGATTTCATGGGACTACTCTGTTTCTTACAAGCAAACCCCAAAAACATTGTTTGAAACAATACAAGTTCAGTCAAAACAGAAGTTAAAAAAAAGGCCATTTACAGGCTGACCGAATTGTCTTGATCATTGATCTTGGATTTAAGAACGGCGGTCCAAGGATAATAATAATAATAAAAAAAAAATATGGGTTTTTATTCCGTCCTGAACACAGCACGGTGTTGCCATCTTATCATACCAATATGGTCCCAGTACCAGCAAGGCCAGTGACGCAAGCACACACTTTGAAAACATGAGACCTTTATCATCCCTTCAAGCCGAGGCAAACGGACTATCCAGCCTCATGCTATGGGCAGAGTTACAAACAACGACACACTACATCTGTCAGACATACACCAACTCGTCTTAATCTGGCAACACAGCCTCACTGAAAAACTCTGTGTGCATGTGTGCACTTCCCTCAGTCTCTTATTCGTTGGAAATAAATGGTTTTGACAAAATTGTTTGCCAACCTTAAGGACGTTTATGAACTTTGATGAAAACAAAATAAAAATATTATCCGAGTGTCTACCGAATTTACAGGAGCAAAATGCGTGACTTTTTCGTGGCTTCTCGAGGGGTGCTTCTTAATAAAATTCAATATATATAT
>JAGDQP010009165.1:41391-60306 GCA_022664845.1 Lepisma saccharinum
GTTGGAGACATATTCAAAGAATTTTTCAAGATTTTTCAAGATTTAACCAGCAATGAACTGCTTCTATCACTCAGTGATGATTTGAATACTCTCAAGACTACACCCAAACTGTTAGACAAAATACCTACAATCATTGATATACTTCAGAAAGTATTTTCTGCGTGTAAAAAATAAAAAAATAAAAAAATTCTACAACAGTTCAATTCCGATATAATAAATTATCATAAATACAGTCATACACACAACATCTCAGTGATTCAAGTCACCTTTCAGCAGCTGATATTTTCCATCTCCCCTCTTCTTTTCTCTTCATATTTTCTAAATTACTTTATATTCTCATCAATTCCTGACAATACAGAACTGCGACAGTTGCGTTCTGTTTTTAATGATCAATATTTAATTTATCTTTGCCACTAACTTCTTTTCACATATAGAAGGCATGGACTCATCGTCCGAAACTTCAACTCCTGAAAAATTTGCCAAATGAACGGAACGGAAAGGGTGTGAGAAGTCCGAACCGTTATCTCACAGTACGGGAAGTTACTTCATAATAAAACATCAATAAGGCACTTTCCACACAATTTTGATGGTAAAGCTGCAGATGCAACATGTAGCCGCTAAGTTTATGTCTCGTCTCTTAACACCCTAATTAAAGGAGTACCGTCTGAGCATGTGGAGTTGTTGCGCCAACCAAATGTTGACTCAAATTTCCTAGGACTTGTGATCACTGGTGGTGAAACGTGGGTATCCAGTTACGACATGGAAGGTGGATATTTCTCGACAATCCTCATCACGTTCCAGAAAACACGAAAGAGTAAATCCAATGCTAAAATGATAGTAATATTTTCCTTTGATTGGCAGGAGATCGTCCATTCGGAATTTGTGCTACGTGGTTCCACAATGAATGTAGCATTCGACATTCAAGTCATGCAACGATTACGAGAATATATGTTGGTCAAGGGGACAGAAATATGGTGGAAGTAAGTCTGGATGGTACATCACGACAATGCGCTGTCTTATTGCTCACTTGTTGTTCTGGAGTATCATACGCCTGTCGTCCCAAAATAGGCATACTCCCCTGATTTGGGACCTATTGACTTCTTAATCTTCCCTAAGTTGAAATCAACACTCAAGGTTGCATATTCCAGGAAAACTTGCTATGGAACCTCCAGCCCATTCCAAAACTGAAGTTCCAGCAGGAATTTCAGAGCAGGGAGAAACATTTGGAAAGATGTGTGCACAGTGGAGAGAGATGCTTCGAAGGAGACAGGTTTTGTACATACCATTTTCTCCATTATATAAAACTTCGATTCCTTTCTTAATACAGCCCTTGTGTTAGGAATTCTAGATTCCATTCCAAACGATGAGACAGGCGGTAAAGTGTCTGTCTTTTCAAAAAAATCTGTTAGGACTTCTACATCCAGCGGACGAAATTTTGAAGGCTCTTAAATTTAGTTTAAGAGATGAAATTGCTCTGTTATAGATCTCTACAGTTCATTCTATGATAAATTAGACTAAGTCCGAGTCGAAGCTGAAAACAAATTATGTTAGATTGAATGAATTACGAGGATTGGGTAACAGCCAGGCATTAAGAACACAACCACGGAACGCAGAACGTAAAAATGGGAAATATTTTATTATTATGGAGAAGATTCCTGCAAATTATTTGATTGGGCACTCTTGGTAACTGACAAACATTTAAATGCAAGGACAATACATAATAATGTAGTTTATAGTTATAAAAAAAGAATGTAATTTTTACATTACCTCTTCTTAGTTTATACTCGAACAAAAATAGGTGTATTCCAATTACAAAAGAATAGTATGTTCTTTTACAAATTATTGCTGCGTAAAGATACATGGTTTAACTAGAAAAGCTATATACTGTATATATTTGCCTTGCCTGTAAAATTGTTTGGTCATCCTTAAATCTAATTCTGGCTACGGGCCTGTATGGAGCTTGCTACAGGCATATATATATATGAGCTTCTGAATAAATAAATTAATCAATAAATAAATAAATCTATATATATATGTATATATGATTCCCGGTGGGGGCTCAAAAATTTCGGTTGACCCAGCATCGTGAGGGCAATTGGGGAGCTGCTGTGAATAAAAGACAGTGGCGATCACAGTGAGCTCCGGCTCTCCTCTCCCAACCCGTCTGGTCAGCGTGGGAGCAGTAGACCAACTCCTCCCTTCGGGGAGAGGCCTCATCCACTAGTGAATTGAATATGGCTGTGATTTATATATATATATATATATATATATATATATCCAATAATTACACCAGATTTATTCCATTTTCTCCCTCTGCAAGACTGGTGTCCTAGGTCCACAACTCCTGGCTAGTAAGCCATTTTCTATCACCGTTTAGCTAAAAAAAATTCAAAAGATGTAATTATACTTAAAAGGTATTAATTAACCAGAGATCTTGGTGGCTGTGTGTGTATGCTCTTTTAGAAAATTCTACTCACCTTATCTTCAGAATTTCTTTCAACTCCTTTTCCTGATATGGCGACGTACTAATGATGATCATTCGATCCAACAAATCTATGGGAATCCCATGGGGCGATTTATAATTCGTTCCTCGTATTCTTGTTATGCCACGATTCGTCGCCATAATTACTACAGGAGCCATTTCATTTTCGAGAGCTCTATTCAGGAATGAAAAGCATTCTATATCCAACATATGAACCTACGGAGGAAAGGCAGTTTTGTAACTTCATTTTTTCAATAAACAGGTTTTACAATGATCAATCAGCAATATTTATTGTTTCGTACTCTTTTTATTATTTCGGTGATGTACACAACATTTCTGAGTTTACTTCGTTTCCAATCTTCCAGCTTTCTGAATCGTTTAAGCGACTACAGTCTCTTGAAGCAATGGATATCTAGCACCCCAAACAATACAAGTCACGCATAAACAATACCTATTTTTTTTAAAAAAAAAATATTAGGAAGTTATTCCATGCCAAATCATCACAGCTCCCAACACAACTATCTCAGAACTGCACGAAAGTTCGTAGAATGGTAGATGACATATAGTACTGTATACATGTAAAATATTATCCCTCAGTGATACACGGTACTCATACAGCAGGGTCGCTACCATGAAATTTTGTTTTTATTTATGGTCTTTAGGCATCTAAGGCTCAGGTCAGGGGAGGGGATGGAAAAGGATTCGGGAAGGTGTCGGCCTATGTTGAAGGTATCATTCCGGCATTTGCCTAATGTGACTGAGGGAGAAGTCTGGAAAATCCTCAGTCAAGACGGTCGGCCATCAGGACCGAACCCAGGACCTCCTGAAGGCTACGCCAACACTCTACCGCTGAGCTACGGCGGCTCGGTGGTTGATAACATGAGTAAACGTCAACAATACGCGTACAAGGACAACAATAAAAAATCATAACTTGGCTTCCAATTGTGGCAGAACTTTTATCTCAGACTTGTATTGAAGCTATGGGAACACAGTTTTGATAAATACTATTGTAGAAAAATACTGCATTTCATTTCAAGGTCACATGGCTTGAAAATCTTACAAACTGAATCTTTATTTATAGGAATAAAGTATATTATAAAGTTAAATGCAATATATTCGATACAGGTTTCATTTTGGGAACAGGAGGAAACAAAATATTCAGTATGCACTGAACAAGCGAAGTGGCAGTTCACAAATGTCTGGGAGTCTCTCACTCGCCGTGAAATATCCAGTCTGGCTGCAGCTATTCTGTGATCAACTAGTTGTACAAGGGACTGGTACAATTTTTCTGAAAATATACTTACCACAATTAGAAGCTCACTTAAGAAATGTGTGTGTTAACATTGTATACACAATTTTAATGTTTTTTCTCAGGTTATAAACACGATGTATCACTGAGAGCTAATATTTTATATATGTTCGTTACTTTGTGTCGTCTAGCATTTTACGACATTTCACATGTAATCTGAGATGGGTTGATTTTTTTTTTCTTTCTTTGTGATGATTTGGAATGGAAAATTCTGACGTTACGAAAAAGGCACTGACCCAGGTAGTGCCAAACAACCAAACTTTGAGGCTTTGATCAAAGCAATAGTGAATGTATGAAACTACAAATTTACCTCGTCTATGAATAAAACTCCTGGAACAATTTCCGCTTTCCCTTCTTCTCTCCATTCCGCTACTTTGGCATTAATTTGTTCACGAATTTCTCCTTTGATCTCGCCAGTATCACCTGCGAAACATGAAATCCACATTTTGTGCTCAATATTCACTTCGTTATAGCTTAATGTAATAATAATAAAAACTGTAAAATATATATCCCACTTTCCAATCCTCACTTCTCATTCAAGAATCCCGCAAAGTTTATGATATAGATTTCCACCATTTCCACTTTCTTCATAAAGTTTGTGCTTTCTACCTAACAAGTAATAAACGCTAGGGGAGGGAGAGAGGAACCTATTAGCATACATAACGCCGATATTCTCTCTCTTCCATGTTTACTATCACTGTTGTTTCTTTTGACCAATTTTGTCATCCCCATTATGCTCTTGAGCTATCAGATACAGACTGTTTATTAATTCGTGTAACTGAGAAACAGTCCTGTAAAAACGAAAATTTTCCACACTTGTTTCCTAAACTAAATCTGAATCCCCATTTTAGGCGTTAAAACTTAAAAGCGAACCTAGCTTATAGAAAAATCAATGTTAATTCAGAGTACCACTTTCCCTTGTAAATTAGAAAGAATTACGTCAGACGGTCATCCTTTAACAGATTTGGTAATTAATAAAAAAATAAGACCCCCAAAATGGGGGTTAAAATTTAGTTTCGGAAAATTATCTTCACAATGTCAAAACTTCAGATGTCAGTGAGCAACTGTGGAAAACATCTCGAAAACTTTCGTTTTTACAGGTCTGTTTCTAAGTTACACGAATTAATAAACAGTCTGTACTTTTTATATGATTATGGGTAGTGTGCACGAAACTCCCTGGGTAAAGTGAACCGATGGTGGTTTACTATTGCCTTCTACTGACGTCTTAAGGACGGAGTCTACAGTTTAACGTGGGTTTCAAACCACTTGTCCCACCAAAACCAGCGAGTGTTAGTACTTACCTACAGGGAACAAATTTTATACAAAAAAAAAAAAAAGAAAAAGAAAAAGAAAACTAAACTAGGCTCCCAACAATAAGGCACGCTCGCTTTCTATTTACGTTAAACTGGGTTCGTAACTGAAGGGGTCCACTGAACGGAGTGGTTCGGAGTCCACTTTAGGGTCATTCCACGTAAATTTATCTGGGACATGACACCCACCATCACAAATTTTGCAATTCAGTACACAATTGAGTTTGCTGGTATGACAGAACCTCGGCAATAGTAAATCATTCCGGTTTCTTCATTTATCTCTTAACACATTACAGAACACAAAAACAGTGCAATAGTGTAGTTTAATGTTTTTCATTGTTGAAAAACAAACTAATTATTTGAAAATTTATTTATATTTTGGTAGAAAACAGAGTATAAGTCAATCATTGATTTCAACATAAGGCATAACTCAGAATGAAATTATTAAAAAAACACCTCACTACGAGAAACGTTCCCAAAAATCCTGACTCTGGATGAACTTACGATAACTAGTTTTGCGATGAAGTGTTTTCAAAAGTCAAAAGAGTGTTACATGGCGCTAAACTTTGTCCGTTGAGCACGGGGGAGGTCTAGAAAAGACAGTACGAAAACGTTAGGCTTGCGACGCAACGGCGTGTAGGTAGAGACGGGGATGCAATTATATTAAGGTTCATGTAATGCAAAGATCTCTAACAAAAGACGGTAGCACTATCTCCATATATGTCTAATGTGTTTTTATCGTTGCACATAATTTCAATACTGCTCCAACAAATTCACGCCTAGAGTGTTCAAACTTTCAGGGAAGAAAGTTCATAACCACTTCAAGAGTTCTATCCGTGCCGATTTTTTGTTCATTGTTGAAATCGCTTCATTGTTATGGATATCCAAACCTATAACAATGAAGCTCTTTCAACAATGAACAAGAAAGAAAATAAAAAAATCGGCTCGGATAGAACTCTTGAAGTGGTTATGAACTTTCTTCCCTGAAAGTCTGAAATCTCTAGGCTTGAATTTGTAGCAGCAGCAGCATTGAAATTACGTGCAACGATAAAAACACATTAGACATATACGGAAGTAGTGCTGCCATCTTTTGTTGGAGATCTTGGCCTTTACATTGACCTTACAACTAAATAACAAAAGCATTTCCTATGAACTAACTAACCAACCAACTTTATTACTTACATCGCAAGTTCATCGCCGCAGTAACAAACATTCGCCATGGATTCCATCCTGGGCAAGATCAAAGTTTTCATCCTGAACCTCTATCTCTCGAAGATCCCTTCTAATATCTAATATTGTCGTGTGATGTTTTAAAAATCGATCGATTCACTCATGCACACCATCTTGTTTTTTTGTTTTTCTTAATTTTGTGCATCACTTTTGGTTACTTCCTTATATATAAAATAATTAAAAAACTTACAATTACAGGACTAAGAATCATACCCGAAAATAACGCCAGAAATCCATGTGTTCTGCTGTTGATAACGTCTACTTCATGTAAAGTCACCGTGTGAACGACCTCTTTCCTCTTCTGCAGCTCTCCTTCTGGGCACTGCACAAATCTTGTTTGAGGGCCAGTGGCATCATAGTCACGAGCACGGGTGAAGGATCGGCCAAGTCTGGTTATTTTCCCTGTCGCTTTATCTATTGTTATCACATCACCCGCCAAAACCTGCAAACATTGAAGCATTGTAAGTATTTTCTAATTTCACCAGAGCTTACGGCAACTTTCTTTCATTACTAATACGGTACTCATGATCTTTGCGAAAAAGCACTCACTATGTCTGAATTTGAATTTATTTTAAGGCCTTTAGGCAACTATGGCTCAGGTCGTATGAATGAAGATGGGATGAATTGTGGAATGAAGTAAGTGGAAGGAAACGGGAGCGCCCTTAGAAAACCCACGCACACGGTGTTTGTCCACCACAAAGCCCACAACATGGCATGAGCAGGGATCGACCCGACGACCTCTAGCACCAGAGCTGAGCTCTCTACCAACTGAGCCAAAACGTCTGAGATTTTTCCTGTCACACCAGGCAAATGCCGGGATGGCACCTACAACTTAGGCCTTACCCTCACCTATTCCGGCCTGAGTCATAGATGTCTACAGGCCATAAATAAAATTAAAATTCAGAACTCACAATGTATGTTTGATAAACTTTATTTTTATATGGGCCAGTCTAGTAACTTTGAACTTCAGCCAGTCACGATTCGCCTTTAGCTGTTAAAATCCACACCCATGTCCCTGCAGGGACTCGAACCCGGGACCTTCGAGCCGATGGCCTACCGCCGATGTATTTGAATTTGAATTTATTTCAAGGATTTGCATCTTAGGCTCTGGCCGGGAAAGGGTGGGTGAGAGGATGTTGGAAAGTAGCCTATTTTGTAGATACCATTTCGGCACTTGCATGGTGACAGGAAAAAATCTGAAAAAAAAAAAAAAACCCTCACGTCAGGATGGGCGGCTGTTGGGAATTTGAATTTAATTTATGACCTTCAGGCATCTAAGGCTCAGGCCGGGATAGGGGAAGGGAAAGGATTCGGGAAGGTGTCATAAAGGGACTATATTGAAGGTTCCATGCCAGTATTTGCCTGGTGTGACTGAGGAAAAAAAACTGGAAAAACCTCCGTCAAGATAGTCGGACGCTGGGATCAATTCCAGGACCTCACGAACTAATCACGCAATAATCATTTTACTAATAAAGTCTAATATTTGGCCTAACGACTCAGGGAAAAAGGTACGTAAAAAGGATAAACAAGTAAGAGTTGCGATGCAACCAACATCAGTTTAAAGACTCCGAGGATACTTTAGTAGTAGTAGTAGTATTAGTAGTTGTAACATTAGCAGTATTACGACTATGTGTTGCCGACGTATTTCACTCACGCCGCACCCACGGGCGGGTACTTTAGCTAGTAAATAAACAAAGGGTAAGTGAAGTTTCTTACTTTTCCCTTGACATAGCATTCCACGATAAACTTCCTGACTTTCCTGTGTCTACTGGTCAGAGCTAAAGTACAATACTGCAGCGTCGTTTGGAACCCTCCTTGCGTAAGGCATTATTAAATGTTAGAAAGATGCCAAATGCTCTTCCTACAATGAATCTCTCGTATACTTTTAATGTCACACAATGTAAGCGTCTATAATGAATACTGTACACTAGTAGGGAAGAGAACTCAAGCAGAGGAGCGTATCTGAAACAACCTGACTGAATTGTTATTAACATCCTAAACGAGCTGGTAAGCTTCTAACGACGGGACCTACAGTTTAACGTGGGCTCCGAACCACTTGTGTCCCCACCAAAGGTGTTCCTGAGAAAGGTTAACTGATGACAGTATTAAGTGACTTCAGTTTTTATCCCTAGTAACTCTGAATGTCCTGTGAGAAGGCTAGGGAATTACCTAAAAAAAATAGTAAATTCCCTGGGCCCGCAGGTTCACCTAGGAGGACTTCTAGCCAATCTACACTACTTTCGTCCTTAGAAATTGTTTAGTATTGGATGTTTGTAAGAATCGGACGTAAATTGGTGCGATTAACAGAAATTTAATGAGTCAACCAAAAAATGAAAAATATTATTTTGATTAAATTTGGTAATATTTATTTGCTTTGCTAAGCTTTATTTTTTTATATGGGCCAGTTTAGTAACTTTGGACTTCGGCCCGTCACGATTTTGCCTTTAGCTGTTAAGTGTTAAAATCCACACCCATGCCCCTGCCGGGACCGTTGAGTCGATAGGCTACCGCCGCAGACCGCTCGACCACCCGGCCGGCAATATTTATTTGCAAGATTTAAGCAGAAATATCTAAAGGAGAAATTTGATTTAATTATTGTTTGTTCACACATTAGGTGTGAATAGGTTACATTTAGGTTATGAACCGCAGGGGATTCCTTCTTTCCTGAAAACACACGTGGCCTTGTTTTGATTGTTATAGTTAATGTCCCTTCTCATCCGTGGAGTCTTGAATTTTCAGTGCACTCACGTTCAAAGTTTCTTTTTTCTTTGTTTTGTGTCTTCTGTTTTTTTCCTATAGGTTTATCTTTGTTCCTTTAGAAATGTCTCTTTGGCTACGTAGAAGTGACCGTCCACTGACTTTCAGATGTTTAGATGACACTGCAATATCTCTTCTGATGCTAGTTTAGTGGCAGTTTGTAGTTTGTGAAACGGGTCAGAAGGTAGAGCTAGTGTAAAGCACTGAAGATACCCATTTGACTAAAGATGAGGTATAATTCTGAATTGTTTCTTTGAATAAAAATTCTATCTTTTGAATATCTGATTGTTCATTATTTGATGTTTGTTCGTCTTGAAGAGGTTA
Organism: Lepisma saccharinum; assembly: GCA_022664845.1. Taxonomy (NCBI): domain Eukaryota; kingdom Metazoa; phylum Arthropoda; class Insecta; order Zygentoma; family Lepismatidae; genus Lepisma; species Lepisma saccharinum. Next base: position 50,804 of record JAGDQP010009165.1, read on the forward strand.
ATGTAGAGCAACGATCTTCAACAAGAGATGGCAGCACTACCTCTGTAAATGTCTAATGTATTTTTATCGTTCCAAATTTGAATGATGCTCCTACAAATTCAAGCCTAGAGAGTTCTAACTTTCAGGGAACAAAGTTCATAACCAATTCGAAAGTTCGATCAATGGCATTTTTTTTTATTTTCGTCTTTCTTTATTGTTGAAAGAGCTTCATTGTTATAGGTTTTTGATATTCACAACAACAATCAAGCGAGTTCAACAATGAAGGAAAACGAAAATAAAAAATCGGCATCGGTCGAATTCTTGAATTGGTTATGAACTTCATTCCCTGAAAGTTTGAACTATCTAGGCTTCGATTTGTACGAGCAGCACTGAAATTTCGTGCAACGATCAAAATACATTAGACATATACGGAGGTAGTGCTGCCATCTTTTGTTGGAGATCGCAGCTTTACATTAACGTTAAGTAAGTCTCTATCTGCTGTTGTTGGTCTCAGTGTTTCGGAATATTTTTTTTCAGTAGTAGTCAATTGGCCTTGCAAAAGGCGCAGGGGACAGTTCGAAGCTGCTATTTGAAGTCCTTGCTTCCTGTACCTAGTACAGTGGTTCTTGATGGGTAAAATTTTGCAGGTATAGCTTGGGTGAGATTCTCCACACTTGTACGAATTAAACTCTGTTGGAACAGGGCTTCCCGTCATGATACTGCAAGGGATAGGTCTCGCAGTGGATCGAAATTCTTTAACCTTGTACCTGAGATATCCTATAGTGAGTCAATTTGTTAATAGATTGCTAAAATAAAAGTTAATTTTATGGGCGGTAACAGCTCTATGGCTTACGCCCGTCCCGAGACTGCTCACTCAGGGTGTTTATTGAATGTTAATTTTCAAATTCCAGGTTTTCCAGGTCATTAATTTATAATATTTTGCTTCTTGCAAACAAACAAAGCATGTTTATTTTATCAATTAAAAAAAAGCATATACCAAGCACATAATATTTCTTTAAGTCATTATAGAATATTTCAAAATTATTTATGTTACTAACTAAAATGAATGTTTTCCAGATATTTTAAACAAGATAACAAAGTAGGATGCTCCCTACCAGAAGGCAGTTGAGAAAACTATGCAATAACAAACAAACATACAAAATGACTAAAATATTTTTTAATAAAGTTTCAACGAAAAATTAGTGCACTTATTAGAATGAAAATTTAGGACCCTGCTCATGCCATGTGTGCTTTGTGGTGGACAAACAAAGTGTGCGTGGGTTTTCTCGGGGTGTTCCTGTTTTCTCCCACTTTCTTCATTCCACCAATTCATCCCATCATCATCATCCATACGGCCTGAGCCATAGTTTCCTAAAGGCCTTAAAATAAATTTAAAAATTCAAATTCAAAATTTAGGAAATATAATTTAGTTTTTTTTTTTTTTTTTGCATATTCAGTTGGAACTGTTAGCAAAATTTTAGTGAAACTAACCAATACTCTTTACATAAATACCGTATTTGTTGGCGTATAAGACACACCCTCTTTTTGAGGACGATTTTCACGAAAAATAAAAAAGTGCGTCTTATACGCCGGCAAATACAGTTTAAAATGAGGAATTCATGTGCATGTAAAATCCAACTTCGAAACACATTTTACTGTATATTCTTCTCGATGGCGATGCCATTTACTTTATTCACACAAATGCATTTATACTATGTAATTATTTATGTTTATATTCATATATTGATGTTTATTTACAGAACAACGGAATAATTTGTAAAATTTGTTTTTAACAGAACAATTTGTTAAAATAAAAGTATGTTTATTTTAACTATTACCCGACTAAGATAAAGTTACCTAAACACACACACAAAAAAAATAAAAAAATAAAAGCAAATCAAATTCAATTAAATTTAACCTCAGTTATTATGACTCAGCTTAAAGTAAGGTTTATAATGTCGTCCTCTTAAGTAGTTGCTTCCATATGAATTGGCTAGGTCTTTTGGAAGGACTCCCTCTCCGTCTTCTGGATATCGCAGAGATGTAATTTTGTGAAGTTTAATAATTATGTACATGTAAGTATGTGGAAAGATGTGGATTATTTATTAAACGAAACACTTGAGCTAAACTGTAAAACCCACTATTTGTAATTTACTCCGCTGTCACTGTTGCTAGACATTAAGAATTTGTTAAAATAAAAGTCTTAGCGACTGCGGTTAGATTGTAAGAACTGGAGTCGAATATCTGCCATGTGTACGTAAAATGTATTTTGGCCATATTTACAAATTCTTGTTCGAGCATAAGAATTATAAAAAATATTGTACGTACAGGTTAAGCACAGATGTGTCAAAAAATTTGAAATGGGCTAATCTCGAATAAATAAGTGGAAACCTAAAAAAAAGTAAGTCTTAGTAAATTACCTGGTTGTAGTATTTACATTATTTCACAATCAAATAATAATAATAAAAAAATGTTAAAGGTACACTTAAGGACGGCCTGAAGACGAAGCGAGAGCCCTTCCGAACCTATTCAATTCATGTTGAAGCAACTACTTAAGAGGACGACATTAAATATCTTACTTTAAGGTGAGTCATAATAGTTGAAATTGGGTCCTCTGAGCGTTTAAAATGGCTTTCTTTGAAATAAAACACAAAACAAGATATATAGATCGAAGTTAAGGTGATTTCAAAACTTAGTTAAATATCAGATCTAAAGTACATAAACACATTAGCCCAATTAAAAACTAAAACACGTTAGAGTATAGAATAAGAGAAAGATGAAATGAGGATGAAAACAGAGAATCAGTCAGAAAGAAGTATGGCTGATATAAGCTCGGGCACCTCAGGGTAGTCACACCCATACTCACAAGATTTCTGAGCCCCCCCTCAAAGCTTCTTACAAAAAAAACTTTAACATTTTGCGACCTTAAATTCAATACAGTTTCTTCTAAATGTTCACAGAATGAAATTAATAAAGTGAAAATTTAAGTTAATTTTTAAAAAAAAAAAACCAGGTTTCTACTTGAATTCCAGGCTTTTTCAAGGGTTTCCAGGTCCAAAATAAAAATCCAGGCTAATTACAAGTCAGTAGACTTGTAACCTGTAACTAAATCAGGGTCTTTAGTGAAGAGGTGTACTAACGGTAGAGGTCCTTGATCATTTCTAATTCTTGTCAGGTTGGTTATAGCTAAGCGTGACTAAGAAATTATGCACCTTTTCGCTTAAAAGTACGCTCCTACGAAGTCCAGTAAGCATTCACTCATTACCCGATCATGTAAGTTAGGTCACGAAAAGTACGTCAGAAGCGATATTGATATATGGTACATGTCAATTTCTACTAAAAAAATAAATCGTTAAAGTATTGTACATAATCTCTTTTATGAGAGTTCTAACTTGCTCACAGTTATGTTTAATAGTTATTATACCCATCTACTCTTGTTTATTGTTGCTACTCCTTAGTTACTATCATTATCAATAACGCTGTAGAGTTTCTTTGGAAACTATTCTGTTTATTATGTAAATGGAACTCAGTCCTGTACGTCGATTTGGAGAATAAATCAACCCAAATCAAGCACGAAAATGGGATCCTTGGTTATGTCTTAAGAAGGAAGTGAAATGCTCAATAGGATACTACAGGCGGCATGGAACTGTACCTCGTCCATACCCAAGGACAATCCTTTGCTATAATCAATTACATACAATAAAACAAACCGAGCCGCCGAAGCTCAGTGGTGGTGGAGTGTTGGTGTAGCATACGGGAGATCGTGGGTTTAATCTGTGTGACTGAGATTTTTCCTCAGTCACACCAGGCAAATGCCGGGATGGCACCTTCAACTTAGGCCTTGGTCGACGCCTTCCCGCATCCCTTTCCCTCACCTATCACGGCCTGAGCCTTAGATGCCTAAAAGGTAATAAATAAAATTAATAAATGCAGTACAATAAAACAAAATAATACGTTCACTAAATATTGTGGACAGAATGGGATAACACACTTCGAAGCCACCACTGTTTCCAGCTCAGACACGAAACAATGTGTACTGTCACGCCAGGGTCGTTGCTTCAACGCGGAAGAAATTCCTGTAATTCCGCTTTTGACATAAATACAGCGACAACAAAGAAGAAGAGAGAAGAGAGGTTAGCGTGAGTCCACGGAGTGGAGCTGGGAGAGATCGCGGCATAGTTCAAATTAGGCAGGTCCTGCTGTTCGTGACCTGCCCGTCCAGCCAAAGTCTGGGAAGGCTTTGGGCGCCATAGAGCCAATCATTCTGGTCTTCGAATGAATTGGGTGCCACTTGGGAACTAGCGAGCTAGCTGGTTCTTGCTTGGTTGGAGCCTTGGAATTTGGGAACGTCGGAGTCAGCGACCTCTGTCTGTCTGGTAAGTGGAATTGTGATTAGAACGCTTGGTATGAAATTCATTGCCGCTGTCCATTTTCCCATGATTAGTGTTCTGTCCTAGGGTTAATAAACCCACCTTTTATAAGACTTGAGTTTCTTATTCCGTTTGGTTCCTAGTGTCAACTCCCCCACTTTATGTCAACCTTTCAGCTACGTCGTCCAAGAATATCCTACCAGGTGTTTGTCGCTTCAAGGTAAGGTTTCCCTCAGGTTCACTGGACGAACACTGGGAAGGATATTCACCTCCTCGATTCCGGTAGTAGGAGGCCACAATATGTAATAAGTCCAACTCACCTTCTCCACCTTGAGCTGTTGAACGTTAAACGTCAAACCACAAAGCTTTTGGCTTCTGGATCTCGAAGCGCCTTCAGGCGTACACAAAGATTCGTTTTTTAATGTGTAATATGTCGTTAACAATTGGTTTAAGTGTTCTTCATTGTTACGTGTGTATAAATGTAAGAAAAAAAAATAATAAAAATGTTTGCACAAGGTAAAAACGTGAGTTTAATTTAAACTACTGATCCTCCGTGCGTTATTACAATGAGATTATGTAATAGATCAGTCCAAGTTCTAAAACCATAGTGAAGAAGCCGGTTTAAAATTCACCCATAATTCATTTGTCTGTAGAGTTCATTTGAATAATACTTAGCAGAAATAATATTAAGAAACAGATTTTATTTTTTCCTTACCTTTTCCTTGGTTAACGATTCGATCATTTTATTGCCTAAGTCATATATGGTTTCCATTTCCGTGGTCTTCAACGTCAACTTCCCGACTTTGGCGCCTACTCCAGTGGCAGGTCTATCTACCTGAATCTCCACCACTTCGCCTTCGATAATCTCAGTTTCTTCCCTACGATACAAAATACGAATAAAACATTAAAAATAAATCATGATAAGTTGATCAGCAACTCAAGACACCACGTTAAAAAAAAAAAAAAAAGCTATATTTTATTTTATAGGTTAAAAGACAACCACACACTTCCGTGACCGAAAAGTAGTACTTAACCCACTACCTCAAAACTCCCTGATCAAATCGGCTGGATTTAATTTTACTGGCCAACAATGGAAGGGAAATGGAGTGTAAGGTTGGCTATAGGGTTGATTGTTTGTGAACCAGACAAATATTCCAATGAACATATTTCTTCAAGAACTAACTCCTAGTAATGACCTGAGGAATTTAACTGAAGTTCGACTGGCCTAGTACTGTAATACCATCCTTTACCTTGCCTTTTCTGAAATTTCAAAACTTTTTTAACTTAAAACTTGACGGATTCGTGTGGTCTGAAGCGTTATGCTAGCGTCTTCATGGTCGTGGGTTCGAATCCCGCCCAGGACATGGATGTTTCTGGATTTTAACAAGCACTGCACTCACATAATCAAGACAGGCCAAATTCCAAGAAGTTACTAAACTGTCTCATATAAAATAAAGTTTACCTTCTTATTTCTTTTACTTTGAAACTTTTCTCGGCTTCGCATTGCCTTAAAGATGCTGGCCATTACGCCTAATTCTTTGCTATGACAACAGTAGTAGTAATGAGGTATGTACAGGCCAAATGCTACATTCTATGTACCATCTCGGCATTTGCCTGATGGAACCGAGGAAACCCTCAATAAGATCGGGCGGCGAAAATGGTACTCGAACCCGTACCTATCAGAAGCCTAAAATTTTAAAACCTGTAGAAGAAGAAAAAAAAAGTTCTCTCTTTTTCCTGAAATCAGAATAACAAAAAATTCTCCTTCTGTACAATCAGAGAGTTAATTCGGTCTGTTAGAAAACACAGCTTCAGCTTTAAACCGAATTAAACTTACAAAGCAAGGATGAAGTTTGTCAAAGCGGCCATAAAGGTAATACTGAGAATTCTAATACATTAATTAGGAACCCGGGATGAGTGAGTATTTCTTGGCACTAATCTGTACGAATACGAAATAGCAGTATCCACCACATTCTGGCAACGAATAATACTTCTTAATTACTTACTTAATTCTGACACCAATCGACTTCCTGATTGCCTGTGTCAATGCTTCTGTCTTGCCCATCTCAAGACTGTAAATTTCAGAGCCCGCCATACTTGTGAAAGGTGTATCTTGTCCTAAAGCTTGAGCCATACCCATAGCAATAGCAGTCTTCCCTAAAGAAAGGAACACAGAATTACCAGACACGAGAACTATAAACATTATGGCACAAACATAAATAATATACACTGAGAAATCACTAGGTTTATTATTTTTAATTTACTTAAATTATATTAATAAGTACAGGCATCTCCAGCAATAGCTTGTCTCAAGTAATATGGTCACATCACATGACGTCATCTCTCGGAGAAAAGATAAAACTTCAGTAAACTTTTATTTTATTTTGATTTCGTCCCTCCCGTCTCGATGAAATGAGTGTAATGCATGTTGAAATCAACAAGACATCCATGCCCCAGGTGGGATTCAAACCCGCAAACCTTGGAGAAGCTGGCCTAACGTCTCAGACCACGCGACTGCCTCGGTCGGCCTTAGAGAAAAGAGTGTGCAAGGTAGTGGCTATGGCCACTATTCTAGGGTGCATCCATCGTTCACCATTATGTACAGAGGAACGTCTCAGTCAGGATGATCTGACCTACGGATACTAGAAAACAAGTGTTGGGGTACATACAAAGAAAACACTTGAATACGACTAGGCGAAACTTGCAATGAATGAATTGTATGGCCTTGAAGCAACTTTGGCTCAGACCAACAGGCTAGGGGAAATGGATGGGTTAGTTTGAAGGTACCATCCCGGCATTAGCGTGGTTTGAGTGGGGCAAAACCATAGCCAAGAGGGCTGGCCGCTGAATTCGAACCCAGACCCTTCCGAATGCTCTATTAACAACCATGGCTGCTCGGTATGTGAAACTTCTGGTGTGAGAGGAAAATCTCAGTCACGATGGTCGGCATGAGCAGTGCTTTTACGTAGTCCGTAACATTGGCTACACGAGCTGCTATGGAGAGGTGACCGTTACTGCATGCATTTACTGAAAGTCCTTGAAGGACACCTAAAAGTCTTAGACAAAGCAGCACTATGCGTTTCTCTGGTAACACCTCAACAATAAATACGTTGACAAGTACGCATATCTCAATCTACTTCTACGAATTAAAAACTTGATTTAATGGACAGAAAGCAGACACGTCATTGTTATTACTGCCCGCACTTTACATCAATCAAATTAATTACTTTTAAACGATTCTGCTCATTATTTCAGATTTGTATAGTCTGAAAAATCTACTATAGAAACCACCTGACAAATGACCTGTTTATAGCAAGAAGAAAAACAAAAAAGTAGAAATTTTATTGATTTAAGTACACATGGTTTCATAATTTAAGATCTTCCCGTAAAGTGATCGTATTACTTAATAGACTAAGATTTCAACATGTCTTTGATACCCCATATTGTAATTGTTCTACGATCAATTAACAGTAGACGTAAATGGTTTAGTTTTCCAAAGTACAACTAATTCAATAGATCGTACAGCCCTCTCCAAAACTTTACTTACTTAAAATTCCCTCACTTTTTTTTCGATTAATTCTTTGATTTTCACGCCAAATATAAAATCTGGCTACATTATACTAAATTTTCTCCGTAAAAACAAAATACAATTATATATATATTAAAAAAATGTTGAACGAAAGTAAATTAACGGAGTCCAATGCGTTTGTATAAATGAATCTAATGTGTTCTCCTCAAAAAGGTGTTTCCCTTTCGATGGCTAAAAATACGAAACCAAGATAAATTACTTGTTACAACAATCATTCAGGTCGATTAATATTATTCTTCATCGATCAAAGGTTAATGATAAATTCAGTGCCATAGATCATTCGTCTGATTCGCAATATAAAGATTCCAGCTTACATTTCACATAAATCTCAAATGAACTGATTACAGATTCCTGTAACTTAACCCTAGGAAGTCCAAGAATTTTTCTGTCTCAAGTAGGTCCGGAAGGAAGGGGGACGGGGGGAGGCTCCTCGAACCCACTGTATAAAAATTAGTTTTATGTAATCATTTGGTTGAGTAATTACTTTTAATACCAATGTTTACTCATAGCTTAACAATAGTTTTGATTCGCATTTAAAACAAATTCGTACGTATAACACTCAAATATATAAACCCTTGTACATAATTTTCTCTTTATTACCCAAATGAGCTGATGATGCGTTATTTATACCAATTTGCTTTGTACTTTTAGTTTGTACAAAAATGCTAATTGCACTTAGCATAACAAATTCGCATAGATAACATTCAATTAGCAAAACCCTTGTACATACATTCTCATTCTGACTTACATAAGCATGTTGTTTCTGAGAGTTCGCTTACACGATCACTTTTTTTTTTGAAGTTCAAATTCTATTTCGTCGGTATTCATCGCTTACGGAATCAACTAAACACAAAGCGCTTCCCTTGTCCAGAACACACCTTCCCTCGAAAATCGCGTGTATGTAGGCGTACCAACATATCTCATTGCTTTCTGGTAGACTTACCAACATACGCATGACTCACATAACGCCATCTAACACAAGAAATGAACATACGAGAAGCATTCAGCACTTATTCATGGCCGATATGTTGTTTTCCTCCATAAAAACACTATCCTTTATAAACACAAATCATAAAAATTACTCATTTCTGGAAAATAGTAGAAAATAACGCCCTAGCCGAGCTGGTCTACCAGTTCCCGTAAGATCACCGAAGTCAAGCAGCTCTGGGTCTGCTCAGTGTTTGGATGGGTGATTGTTTCAGCACTTCAGATGGTGTTGCCTGTGCGGCGTCCACCCAGCGTCGTGAGGCCAATTGGGGAGCTACCTAAATAAAGAGGTAGCGATCACAGTTGAGGGCTTCGCTCTCCTCTCCCAACACGTCTGGTCAGCGTGGGAGCAGTAGACCACCTCCTCCCTCCGGGAGAGGCCTCATCCAGTAGTGGATTGAATATGGCTGTGTATTATTATGTCACATGAAGGGGGGGGGGGGGGGGGGGGGGGGGGGGTCGGCGAACTCACTACTTCGAAATAATTTTTAACTTCGAAGTTATTAAACAAATACGCACATTAGTGATATTTATTTATCAAAGAAGTAACGATAGACAATAAATAAAATTCTCGATAT
>JAGDQP010009166.1:0-17095 GCA_022664845.1 Lepisma saccharinum
CCCGAAGTACCGGCGTTGGACCAACACGGCGTTGAACCAACACGGCGTTCGACCAACACAGGATTTTGCCCTGGGGTGTTGGTCGTACGCCGGTTCTTGCTGCTTGAGAGGCTGTTGGTCGTACGAAGTGTTGGTCCAACGCCGCATCCCCTTGAAGAAACTTACATTAAGTTTTTATCTACTGACAATGTCTAAGTTACAAGATGTATCCGACATCAGTATGAAGGAAAAAGTCTCCTGTTTGTGTGGTTGGTGGTCTACATTAATAAAAGATCAAAACTTCTCATGGAACTCTTGTTTACGTATCGACAAATTGATCGTAGATGTTTTGGGCGATGTCTGAATCTTTCACATGTTTGTTAATTTGCTAGTTAAGTACCGAGTGGTTACAATTAAAGTGCTGATATTCACGGCGGTCCAGCACAGGCAATCAACGTATTACATTAAAATTCGGTAAATGTGCTAATGAGACCATGCGGAAGCGAGTTACGCTGGAAAAAAATATTAGTTCCAATTTCCACCACCAGGGGGAAATGTGGCGCTGTAAGGTAAGAAGCACGTGGAAATGATACTGAATGTATGGATAAGACGATAATCTAGGGCGAAGAGGTCAAACATGTGAGATAAATGTAATGAAAACAAGGTGAAGGTCAACAGATGGTAACAAATGGTGCAAAGGGAACAACTTTAGGAACAATGTGAGGGTAACAAAAGGTGACATTTGATTGCCAGTGAATGGTAAGAAAAGGTGCAATGGGAATAACTTTATTAACATTTGCGGTTACAGTGAACAATTTACATAACATGTTCCATATGTACACCAGAAACATCGACGACATGTTGCATCCGGCGGAATTGTTGCTACATGTCGCCTTATGCTGTTTTTGAGATCAGCCAGCGACTGGACATTTCCCTGGTAGACCCGAGCTTTCATATATCCCCACAGCCGGAAGTCACACGGAGTTAGATCGGGGGATCTTGCTGGCCACGCATCTGGAAAATCTCGGGAGATGATGCGATCCGCGGTGAAGGTTTCACGAAGCAGATCTTTCACGTGGCGACCGATGTGCGGTGTTGCCCCGTCTTGCATGAACACAGGAGTCTCCAAACAGTTTCGTTCTCGTAACGCAGGAATCACATGTCGCACTAAAAGGTCTCTCTCTATAACGTACCGATGTCACGGTATGTGTGACAAATCCCTGGGGTGTCATCTCCTCAAAGAAAAACGAGTCAATAATGAACGTTCCTGTGAATCCACACACACACACAGTCATGTACGCAGAGTGTAATGGCTGTTACTACACAACATGTGGATTATCCGAGTCCCATAACCGACACTTGTGAGTGTTCACTGCACCCTCTAGTGTAAAATGCGCCTCATCAGTCCACAGGATAACACACGGCCACATGTCATCCACTTTCATCCGTGCCAAAAACCGAAGGGCAAACGTAAGGCGTTGCTGCGGATCTTGCGATTTTAATTGCTGTACAGTGTGAATCTTGTAAGGATACCAATGTAAAATGGGCCGAAGAACTTTCCTCACTGTTGACCATGGGATGGACAATTCCCGTGACAATGCCCGAGCACAGGTATCGGAATACGGAGCACGTGCTGCGTGGTCCACAACAGCCACAGCAGCCTCTTCAACAATCTCCGTTGGGATGGGTCGACGTCTTCTTCCTGCAGCCACACCCAAATCACCCGTTGTCTAGAATTTCAGTACCGTCTTCTTTAAGCCATTTCTTTATACCGGCCCTCTTCTAATTCCTTTCAGACGCCGATATTCCCTCAATGTTGCACTCTAATTGCTTCCGTTCTGATAGACCAATTTTACTAACAGTGCATCGGCTCTCTTATCAATAGCCATGCTGCTCCTCACGCGATAGTGTGTATGAAGTGTGAGCTCGCGTGTGTTACGGCCTGTACAGCGCCACATTTTCCTCTGGTGGCGGAAATTGGAACTAGTATTTTTCCAGCGTAGCTCGCTTTCGCATGGTCTCATTAGCACATTTACCGAATTTCAATGTAATACGTTGATTACAGCCCGCGCTGGACCGCCGTGAATAGCGGCACTTCAATTGTAACCACCCGGTATTACGTATTTAGATATCTGAATCACAAATCATTGAACCAAGAACTCGTTCACGCATTTAAAACAGCAAACAGGGTGTGTAAAACATCACCGACATAGCTACTTCAAAAAATTCCTGATATGAAAAAAGAGAAAAAAGTATAGAGCATTAGAGATGCACAAATACTTCGTTTCGACGCTATAGGTTTCTGAAAGTGTGAGGAAATGAAGTCTATAATGCTTGGTAATTCCAATACCATTAAGAGTAGAACTGAGGCAGCATGACACCCTCAAAGACTTTAGACTTGCTCTATCCAAGACTCCATATTCCAAAATTATGCAATGGATACACAAAGGAAATTCCCAGACATTCTCTGGAGTAAATGTGTATAGAAATAAGCGCGAATAAGACGACGTTCCGTATGAAAATAGATGATAAACGTAATCACTGGCATCTAGCCGGTCAATGACACTCTCTTTTACTGATAAAAGGTACAGCAAATTCGCTGAAATCTATGTAATTTACTTCTGTTTGTTATGGAACCAAATATTTTTTGATTAAAATCGTTTCGCAAAGGAATCTATTTGATATATCGACTATCCCCCCACCTAAATTTTGCCCAGCCCCCCTAAGGTTTTCGGCCTTGAGAGAGAGGTCATTGATAATGTTTACTATACCTTACAAATGTACAGTTTAAATTATAGAACAACTGCAATAGCTATTTATCACAAAAATTCAATAAACTTCCGTCACTGTTTTTTATGCAACGAGAATAAATAATCTTTTAAATGACTTTGGCTGTTGATCAGGTTTTATACTAGAAAATTTCATGTTTCGTCTTTAGATCACAAAGTATGAGACAACACGTTTAAATTTATCACAGTGATGTTTTCAGGGTCTATTTCTACTTATGATGTCAGCTGGAGCTCTCATAACATTAAATAGTCTAAAAATATTACCTCACCTACCAAGTTTCAGTTTATAATATTTGAGAGTTCTACATGCAATTAATCGCAAAGTAACTAGTAAACGAATAACTTAACTAGTCACTTTTGTTCTTATAAATAGAATCTGAATACCATTCACATGATGTGTTACTTGATCCATGTTGTCAATTTTAAGACAATTTCACTTTTGGCCACTAGCCAGTAAAAAATTGTGGTAGGATGCAATACATTACCACAATGGTATTCTTCCTGGAAATCAATCGGTTACGAAATAAACTGGATGGGCAGTTTCCGTTGGGTGACGTTGCATTTAAGGTATATTCGCATTTGACAGGGATCAGTGCAAGTAATTCACACATGAAGTTTATCAATAACTTTAACAACAAACAAATTATCTTCATGTAGGTATGAAAATGAACGGGAAATACATACCTTCTACTAATGTGTTTGAAGTGTTCCTTACACTGCAAGCGTTCAGAACGACATTTAGCAAACTTTGAAGTAATGTAACTCCTGTTCCGCTAAATTACGAATTATAGTAGTAGAACAGTGTCCATTTCAACACATTATGTGGAAATTTAATATTGATTTGCGATTTCCAGCGAAGAGAGTTCCTTGCAAGTATCTAGTAAGACAGAGGAAAATATGACAACGAAAAACAAACGTAAGTCGATGTGGACGGTGAGATCAGAGTTGCAACCTTTGCCCCCACTCCAGTAACAATCAGTTAAGACTTTCGCCAGTAGATCATAGACGAAGGTTGTAGAAAAAGAGTTCAAACATATTTGTTGAAGCGTGCGCTCGAACCACGCCCATATGGCACATTTTGTCACAAGTGGAGATTCTAGTAGAATAATATTTATATGTGTTTAATAATGATGTTACTGTTAATATTTATTAATAACGTATAGACCCTGAATTGGCTGAGAGCTTGGCACGCAGGCATTGTGTGTGCGTGGTCACGGGATCGAGTTCGGTTGGGGTCCATTGAATGAGTAGTTCTGAACTCATTTTTCCCAAATCTGTAGGTCGCGTCCTTTAAAGCACATCAGAGCCTTTAGAAAGCTAATAACAACTCAACTAGCCCGAATATATGATGAGAGTTATTTTTTGTGCGGAAGGATATGTGACTGTAATTTTTCTAGAAATTAACTATCTATGCAACATTATTGGAGCTTATACACATTCTACTTCATATTTTTTATATTTATCGGAACTATGGAACAATGAAACTGTGGGTCAGGAAAGTGCACTTCTTAACTCTTTCACAATATAATTTAGTGATACGGATATAATTCTTCGTGATGTTTTTTAAACACGAATGAATGTGATTTTAATTTAAAAACCATGTGTTTTGTACGGTAGGTTAGGTAAATATGCACGCTACTCGCAACCAGATGTGTATTTATTAGTGTGAATATAAAATATGTGCATGCAAAGCTTGAATCTCAGCCTCTGACTAAATCTCTATAATTAACATGATACTATACAGCAACTCCAAATCATATACCATTTGCAATTGTAGGTGCTATAACTCGTGCAGTTTTCACGTTATGCCCATGTTCAAGGCTAACGTTCCGTAATATTGTAGACTCAGTGTCTACGTTCAACTTCCAGAGTACAAGAACATAAACCCATAAACATAATTGCAAGCGATTTCGAGGAAGCTAATGCTTGAACTCCTGTGACCCTTTTTTACCCTTAAATCACGTGGAACATTTCTTTGGCTTCTCAGAACAGAGAAATGAAGAAAGGAAAGAGCGAAACACAAACAAGCATTTTGAGACCTCAACGAGCTTTCAACGCTGTCAGCAATACTGCAAGTGCAAGGACTATTCCCCGGAAGAGAGGAACTCAATGCAAATATACTTATAAAGAGAGAGAGACAGAGAGAGAGAGAGAGAGAATGTATAGCTGAATCTGCTTGTGGTGCGCAATTTTTTTTTTTTTTGCAATTTGTTGTCGTTGTTATTACATTAGTACGTAGAAGGGCGAATTTAATAACGTTTTAAAAGAAGAGCAGAGGTTAACACGCTCGCTTGTGTGCGTGGTTTTGGGTTCAAGTCTTGTGGATAGCATACCGATGTTAAAATATGTACGCGAGCAGGGCGCTGAGGACCGATGGGGCGAAGAGGTCCAGCACGATATTACATGGGTCATACGCACCAGCCAATCAGGTGTAGTATGACAAAATCCAGTATGTACGGCAGCTGCTGTTGTGTATGGCGTCAACGGAAGAAGAAAGTGTTTCGTTTCTGAAAGAAGAAAGAAAATCCTGTTTTTGAGAAAAGCACTATAACATTTTGTTACTACGTTATTTAATATTATCTGTAATGTACAGAAAATTGAATGATATCCATAATCTCGTTTGAACTACTATATATTGAATTAATGATAATCAACTCTCAGTTCAATTGCGAAGCAAATGGAGTAATAAAGTAAAACGAATACTAGGTACTAATGGGGAAGAAAGGACTACGGATGAAATGTGGAGGTTTTTCTGTATAACAGCTGTCTGCAACCCTTTCTTGTTAGCGAGGCGAATTGGCTAAGCAAGAAGAGGGTTAGGGCCTCATTAAAACGAATCAATTCAAAAGTAATAAAGTAATTTTAACAATTTTTTCTTTCTGTGGGATGTATTAGTAAAAATAAATTTGATAATTATCTGAACTCTGTCGAATATTTAAAAATAATAACTAAATTATTTTTGTTTCAAATTACTTTCTTCTAGATCCACTGTAGAATATAGTTATTGTAATTTTGGATTTTTTTTTCGGAGCCAGTCAGCCCGTTGGTCGTAGGTTGGGGACACCTGCTCCAGAGCAATCAGTACTGTAATAAGGTTGTAATGATTAAAAAATGAATTATCCGTGACTTCTGTATCAGTATCGCATAGCTCCATATGGTAATAATATTACAGGCAAGTCGTTGTGTTTTCTTACATGGCTTTTCCATTATACCACATACGTATATGGTCCTTTGTGCCCCCACCTACGGGGTACAAAGAACCACTCACAGCATTTACTAATTTATTTTTTTAATCAGTGTTCCAATATTGCTTTGATGTCCAAATTGTAGTCATTTGTAGCTAAAAGTTTGTGCTTTATAAGATTTTTTTAAAACTCTTCCTGTCATTAGCAAAAGAATTATGGCTCAATATATGCTTCAGGTGTCCTTACTCCACTCCCTCCTAGGTAGGAAATTTCTTAATATGTCAAAATGTACCAAAAGGTCTGTTGTTACCAGAATCAGGGTTTAATCTGGTCTCATGTACTTTTTAAAGTAAGAAAAATCAGGCAAAAAAAAAGAGTTTTTGGGCATTTTTAATAATGAAATCTAGTTTTCAAAACATGCGTACGAATTATATACACATATTTCTCGAGCAATACGGTGTATGTTTCTCTTCGGCAACTCCATGACGCATATCATACTGAAAGAAGTGTGTTGTAACGATACAACTGAAAGAAAAATGATGCCATCAAAATACGAAGTTTTGTGTTTTTGCCAACGCAAGGAGCAACGTCATTTTCTGTATTTTTGCATATAAATTTTATACCGATTGAGTGTTCTTTAGGGTACAATATAAAATAGTACTTCGTGGAAATATCTATGACTTATTCCAAGGTGTTATACCGAACGGAAACCCAATTGGTAGGGCGTTGGCTTCGCATTGAGAAGGTCCTGGGATTAATCCAAGTGGTCGGCCATCCTGACAGTTCCTTCCCATAATTTTTCTCCAGTCACACCAAGCTAATGCCAGGATTATACCTTGAAACTAGGTCCTGGTCGGCTAATTTCTTGCATCCTCTCCCTTACTATAACCTGGCTTGTGCCGAAAGTGGCTAACAGTCATAAATAAAATTGAAATTCAAAGATGTTATAATGATGTCACAATGTATATGGAGGAGTTCAAGAATCAATGTCGTTTTTTACTCCACTAAAAGCACACAAGTTTAGATGTCACTGAGAGATAAAGCATCGCTGCAAATTTTAGTGTGCTACATATCGTGAAATCGCCCATATAATATTCGAGGTGAAAAGACATATTGCTTAGAAACAATCTGTATAGATTTGGTACAAAGTGGTGAAAAAATATTCAAAACTTTATACAAATAGTGTTACAAGATCTCTAACTGACAAAGTTTGTTATTTTAGAAAACCTTTAAAATTAGATCTAATTTTGGACACTAACGATCTTAGGTTAAATCTTGAGATGCTAATAAATTTCATAGCAACACATTTTAAGCGATTTTTAAAAAAAATGTTTGCCTTTTTCTATTTTCATTTTGTCTCTGTCACTTGCAACCACAGACAATTGTCTGTCAACAGTCTTCAGACTGTTGCGGACAGTCGGTGGACTTCTCTACAGACTTACCGCCGACAAATGTCTAAGTTTTTGTCTCCCGGCCGAGATGGAAGACACAGACAATTGTTCTCTGGTGTGGACGGAAAACAAGGGAACACGGCTAGACCTGGTGTTTCTGCTACCCTCTTTTCAGAGCGCCTATTCTCTGGAACACAACTTGCACTGAATAAAAAATATACATCTAAGAAAATTGATGCTATTGCCCAACTCTCAAAGAAATATGGCGTTAGCA
This sequence comes from Lepisma saccharinum, assembly GCA_022664845.1. Taxonomy (NCBI): domain Eukaryota; kingdom Metazoa; phylum Arthropoda; class Insecta; order Zygentoma; family Lepismatidae; genus Lepisma; species Lepisma saccharinum. Next base: position 7,619 of record JAGDQP010009166.1, read on the forward strand.
CGACAGAGATGAAAAGAAAATGCAGAATTTTGAAAACGGAATTGCGTCGAGAGCATGTTGAAATCAAGTAGAGCAAAGCCGAAATAAACATCATGGTTTGTCTAGGAATCTCCTTCCTTCCTAAAGGGAGTGGAGTACAGTGTTTCTTTCAGAGGGGTGCACTGGGGCTATTAGCGCCCAGATATTGTAACAAGCGATCACTAATTGTTGTATTAATATCAACCTATGTAGTAAAGCGGACAAGGAACTTTGGAAATTTACAATAGCAAAATTTTAGCCTATGTAATTCACAATAAGTAAACATTTCTCTTGTGGCATGAAACTGCAACATTTTGTAGAGGTGAATAGTGATTCTGCAGAAATCAAAAGTCTCAGTTGGCAGGATCATAAGACGACGTAATGAGTTTTCGAGAGTACGGTATTTTCTAAAACGGAACTTCACGATAGATATGCACTGTGCCTTTGTGCATGTGTGTGAATGAGTGTAAGACAGAGAATATTCGTATGGTAAATAAATGATTGGGTGTGGTGTTTTGCCCGAAAGTGGGATGTGATGGATGATTTCCCACATATACGGTAGTAGATACAGAAACGTTTCACCAGTTTAGTATTAACATAACCCACATACTTCTCCCATTTCTTTCTAATCCCTTCAATATCTTTCATTTTTTTCTGACAAGATGGGTATGAGGCCACCGTGGGTGTAGCTTCCGCTTAAGGATTACTCCCTCTCTCCTCTTTCATCCCTTCTAAAGATTTAAAATACTCTCTAGAACATTTTTCCTGAAAGAAACACTGGTGGGGCATCAATCAAGAGGAAGCAGGAATACGGAGAATGATTCTCGCCTACAAACCGAAGACCGAGTAGATTAAAGTCCAGCAGAGACAGAGAAAGAAGACGCTACTCCAATATTGAGGTAAATAATTATTATTTTAAACCATATACAATGTAATAATGCGAAGTTCCTAGAGACCATGGTGATGGGGTCAGGGGTGTATTTATAAGGGAGGGCCCCCTAGGTGACTGCCCCTTCACGACACTTTATGAAAGAAAGTAAAATGACTAACTACACCATATTTATAATGCAATCCAAAGTTATTCTGTAACCTAACTTTTATGTATTTAATGTGTTTAAATTACGTTCGCTTTATACTTTTGACATGCCCAAATCTTATATTTGGACTTTCCTTTTTATTTACGATGATTCCTGCAATCAGTGTCAATAGCATCTTCACTCATTCGCAAGAGAACGTTTATATTTTAACTCAATTTATGTGTTATTCAACACATCAGTCGGTTGAACTGAAGAACCAAATAGATGGCACAAATACGCGCGAAAGCTACTGCTTTCGTCATAATCTCACACGAAAACAAGACTGAAGTGTAGACGCTAAACTTTTGTTTGTGACAGACAATTGTCTGCAAGTGAGTACTAGGCCTAACACAGAATAGTGCTCTAATTAAAGTAGGTACAGAAGACCAAATTTTAGAGTTGGTTTCAGCGACTTAAAATATATTCAGTCATTTTTAATCTGGTGACTCTGAACTCTGTCCTTTTCGTTTCGTTACTTTCTTGAATTTTAGTTTTCACCCTAGTTTCCCTGTAGGCCTACGCACTTCTGTAGGCTGTCATCGTGTCCGCTCTAAGTTTATATTATAATCCAATTTGTGTTTGTCTTTTATCAGCATGTTATGGGGCCAAATTACGCACATATTAGGAGTCATCTTTCGTCCAAGGGGTTTAGCATTTTCTATCCAGTTCCTCCTTTTCGGCATAGAAAATCTTCCGCGAAAACCTCAGAAACTATGCTTTTATATAAAAATCATAAACACGGAAATAGTATTATGCTACCATATTATTAAAATCATTTGATGGATACGCCCATCGGGGATGCAACACTTGTGTGGTGTGAAGGAACTAATCAGTATGCTCTCTAAAAGGCTGTAGTGAATGTCGCACAACCTATCACATGGAGACGAAGCAAGTCTTTTGAAAATTAAAAATATAGTTTTTTATTTTAGTCTATTTATTTTATCTAGTCCGTAAACTGTTTAGGATAAGGCTAAATTTCATGACAGAGTAGAAAATGCACTTGAATAGTGTGGTTTTTGATTGTCAAGTACTTGCTTAGAATGTATCACAAAGAAGCTTTGTGATACATTCTAAGCAAGTACTCGTGCTCGAAATGAAAGTTTAGAAGTAACGGTATATTTCCGAGGCAATCACGTCTGCTATACCGTCTAACATTGTTATATGTGAAAAAGTGTCGGTATAAGAAGAAAAATAAAAAGAAGCACCGGTATACCATACCGGTATACACCGTTTCATTTCGAGCACTGGTGGCTGGAAAGGTGAAGAAGTGGCGTCTTACCCTGAAGACTGGTATAGATGCTCGCTACCCTAAACACATTACATTGCGTCTATGGTTTTATGGCTAGACACGAATTCCTTTGAACTTTTCCTCTTGAATAGAATGGAGTCATACAAATGCATCTGTAATTGGTGGTCTACGTACATATTCAATAGAATTTGAATGTCATTTATAGTCTTTAGGAAACTATGGTTCTCGCCGGAGCAGGGATGGGGTAAGGATGTGGGGAAAAGGTCGGCCAGGGCCTAGCTTCGAAGGCACATTCCAGCTTAACCTTATGTGACTAAGAATGAAAGGATAATTCTGGATACAGGATGGCCACCAGGAGGATAAAACCCACGACCTAGCGAATGCGAAGTCAACGATCTGCCAGCTAAGCTACGACTGTTCGGTAGGTGTTCAATAGAATGTATTTCATATGTTAAGGATCTATTTTCTTATTTCACACAAAACGTAAAGATATTACTGCATTAAATTGGTGTATGCTTCATTGTCGTATTACGCAGATAAATCAGCACTTTCAAGCAGATATCGTCGAGGTGACGACATCGTAACATTTTTTTTCTGAAGTGGTCGAAATACTTTCATATTTGTTTATATATTTTGGTCAAATGAACTAACCAATATTTTTAAGATTTTAGTTACACATGGTATATTTTAAAGCCTGGCGTATCACGTTCGTCATTCAGTGCATTCAAATTTCTCAGGTAATAATAATAAAAAATATCAACTATAGTTCATTTGATATAGATTCGGTATTATCCGAACATTTTTCCAGGATTTTATTGTTGCTTATCTTTTGTCCTAAATATAGTCACAAACCAATATTCAAAACGACATAAATTGAGATAGATAACCAAATATCAAATTGCCTTGTCTGGGAGTATGTACAATGCATGTCTGTCTGCGTGTGCATTAACAAATAATTTGTTCAAGTATTTTTTGATGGTATGAGCAAACGAAAAAGAAAGGGAATTTTCGTGTTAAGAAGTGAGAGTTTTTCACTGTAACTGGGGTGTAAAATTGACTGACGCTTAGAACGAAAGTTTTTACTTACTTTCTTCTAGGTTTTCAACTCCCTCCTTCCCTCTCACTGTCTGCACATGACCTCTCCCCTCCCCCACAACTCTTTCAAAACGAATTCATTTCTTTGTTCAGCCATTTACGGTCCGACATGGAAGGGACTCATGTGTGTAATTACCTCACACTGACCCAGAAAACTACTCTAGATGCTCAACTCACCAACACGTTTTTATAAAACTTCAAACAAATATTCTTTCACATATACACATTGAAGAAAGAGGAGAATATACATAATTTGCTAAAAGCATGAACACATAACGTTCGTAATAATAATTATCGTTTTCGCTTCTAACCATCTCCGCCCAGATTGTTTAACAAAAGACGATTGTAATACTTATTTATGTGAGATTCATATAAATGCATTGATAATTTAGTGTGAATAAATTATCTATTTTTCAATTAGATATAAGAATGACATTGAACTTGTACAACATGGAATTGTACCGTTTTATTAATCTGTTTAACAGTAATATTCATTCCTGATAGAATTGAATAGAATGACATATGTTAGGGTGGTCAAAAATTGGATAGATGTTTCCCTATGCCATTCATTCTCTAAGCGTATTTGAAATGTAACCAAAGTGTTGAAATTAACACAGAAAAATTGATAGCCACCGTTCACGAGGCCGTGGCCGGCTGTCATTTTCTTTGCGTTAATTTCAGCATTTTCTATACACAAGGTTATTTGTGAAAAAAGGTAATAGTAATTAAAATGTGTTTACTCCTTTATTATTTTGTCGTCAAATACCATAAAAAAGGAACAAAGAAACATATAATAAACATAAATATGTCGATGGCAAATTATAAGTATGCAAGGAGTAGATCTTCAATGCCAAGGAGAGATTGTACTTCCATAATTTCAGAATAAGTTGTATTTCCTCCATGTTTCCTTATTCCTAATGGTTTCAAAACATTATAGAAAATAAAATTCAGTATTACACTTTAAAGTTCGCAGTAGCCTAGTAGGAGTTTTACAAAGTAGTAAATTATTAAATCTTATATCCTTCAGAATTAACAAAATGGCATTAACGCTTGTGTTATCGTGATTTCTATAAATTTTAACTTACATGCAAGCGATACATGGTTTATGAATTTCCTACTTCGTACTAGATCACTATATTGTTATAATTTCAATATAACTTGAGTTTTTCATTTTTCCACGGTAAAGGAATAATACAAAGGCAAAGGAAAGAACATGCAATTTGTGGGAGCTAAAGCTGCAAAATTGTCAGGTTAATGAAGCATTGATATATAATTTTATGTACTTATACGTTCACGTTGTATTCTTTTGAAATATATTTCCTCCGAAGTTTCTCGGCAGATGATCACCAATTTTTGTAAAGTGATAATGGTTGTGGAGGAGAAGGTATATAGAGTAAGAAATTAACGAAAACTTTATGGTTTCCATGGTAACAATATTATATATATATATAATTTTCACGAATTACGCAAGAACGTCTGGACCAAATTCGGTATTCTGATAGAGTGGACAATCCTCATGTTTCAGCAGCACCAAATCTCTCACATGATTGCAGTTTGCATGGTAAGGAAACTCAATTACTAAAACTTACATTCGCGCCTCATGTGAGAACATTTAGGCTAATTTGCTTCAAACTTGGCATGATTGTATAGGACTCAACCCTTCAGTCTTGAACCACATCAATAATACCAAATTATTTACCGTTTCCATGGGAATGAGACTGAATTATTAAATACACCATTACGTAGGAATCAATGAGCCAATTGCAACCAAACTTCACGTAATGCCGTATATCCATAACTGAAGCTAAAGCTTTCTTTCAGAGGCCGCAGGCCTTCCTGTCATATTGCATTTTTAGGGAAGGGTAAGGCGTTTAGAGGCTGAAGACCCATCTGTCATATTGCGTTTCTAACCAAAGGCTTAAGGGTCAAAGGCCCCTCTGTCATATTTCATCCATAAGCAAAGGTAAGGCGTTTAGGGGCCGTAGGCCCCCTGTCACATTGCGCCTATAACCAGAGATATTGCGTTTAGGGGCAATAGTACGTTTAGGGGCAATACGTGACGTCACTTACTTACGGTGGCTATAAGTAAATATCTAGCGTTCTAATAGTCGTATCAAGGTGGAATAAACGATACCTTACATCCGAAAGTAGAAAGCTCAATCAGAATAGGAAAAATATGTGATGTCACAAAATATAAATCGCCATCTTACGGAACAACTAAATTTGGATATCTTGCATTGCAGTACTCGTATCGAGGTGGAATAAAGAAAATATACCTCAGAATGGCACCGGGAACCTTACGGACTTATATTAATAAGGAAAACATGTGACGTCATATACTTTCTAGTCGCCATCTTGAAAAATATGTAATTTTATTATTTCGGAATATAATTATCATATTAATATGTAGTAAACGGTGTCTTGCTAATAATTTCATCCAAAAAAGAACTTGCAATGAAAATAAAAAAAAAGCGACGTCAAAAACTACACCCCGCCATCTTGGAAAATATTTAAATATCAATATTTCGCATTCTAATAGGAGTATCGTGGTGGAGCAAACAATTTATATTTCAGGTAGTCAAACCTGACGTGCTTAAGGAAACGTAAGCCATCTTGGGAGGTAAGAACCCCTGTCCTCTGTCCACAAAATATATTTTAATACTGGCAGCCTCTTAAGCTTGCAGATTTCTTTCGGCCACCTTCCTCCTATCCTATTTACTTGGATGTAAAATACTCTGATTAAAATTAATTTGGGTCTGAGACGGGATAATTACTTTTGGCAAAATAATGTTTCGCACTATAAACGTCAACTCGCTCAGTTCAATATTCTAGGCATCGCCAAAGATGAATGCGTTCTAGTATCTTTAGATAAACAGCGTCATTCTTTTTATTATTGATCGGTGGTCAATAAAATAGTGTTTGTTGGACTTAACAATCAATTATTTAGATTCTGTTCCGTTACGCAATTATCGAGCGGGGATGTCTCTAAACTCAAGCCAAAAAGTGTATTTCTGTCAACGTTAATACCAGACCGGATTTCTATATTGAGAATAAAGTTTCGATTCTGTAAGTGGTTATTAAAATCCATAAACAAAATACTTCAAAATATAAAGGAGAATTCATAGAGGAAAGTGCCCTAAACCGGACCCCATCTCCTAAAGCGGACCCCCACTCTCCTGACTCTGCATTCTTCTGAATTCTAGCGGGACCAAGTGCAAATAGTAGTTTAGACTTCTACTTCTTTAGACTACACACGTCATCCGCTTCACTTGTTGCTTATCAGTCCGCCATTACGTGTTTTACAGTGGAGAAAGTTTTTACATTGTGCTACAGTTTTCGTTATTTCTCCTTGATATTAGCAGCTAAGCCTTTCAACCTATCATCATCATCATATTCAGCCGTTTTCTATCCACTGCTGGATGAAGGCCTCCCCCTTTTCTTTCCACATATCTCGGTCTGCTGATATCCTCATCCATGTAGCTCCTGAAAAACGCTTGATTTCATCTACCCATCTTACATTTGGACGTCGTCTCGGTCGTTTCTTTTCTCTAGGAATCCACTGTAGTACATTTGTCGTCCACCTTCCATCTGTTCGTCTAGCTATGTGACCGGCCCATCTCCACTTCATCTTCTTCGCAGTCTTGATTACATCCTCTACCTTTGTTTGTGCGCGAATCCATTCATTTCTCTTCCTGTACCTCCTGGTTATTCCTAGCATGCACCTCTCCATTGCTCTTTGTGTGACTCTCAATCTTTGAGTCATTTGCGCATTCAATGTCCAAGTTTCACAGCCGTACATTATTACAGGTAAGACACATTGATTATAAACTTTACGCTTCAGACACATTGGAAGTTTGCTTTTGAAAATAAAGTGTAGTCTTCCAAAAGAACTCCACGCCATTTTACATCTTCTATTTATTTCATCAGTCAACTTTGCATTCGATGTTTTAAGCTGGCCTAGGTAAACATACTCATCAACTATGCCTATTGTCTCTCCGTTAATCTTCACTTCCTTCTTTGCAGCATGTTGGTTGTACATTACTTTTGTTTTACTTAAGTTCATTTTAAGGCCGATTTTCGAACTCTCGTTACTCAGTTCTTCCATTCTGGTTTGTAGTTCTTCTGCTCTTGAAGCAAACAGGACTATATCATCAGCGAACCGTAGGTGATGAAGATATTCTTAAATGTTAAGGTTTAAGGTTAATGTTTATCACTAAGCCGTTTCATTTAGATGTTTGATTAAAAATTTATTGGGTTAACAAAATGTTGGCTATAGTCGCGCAAACCGGTCCCCCTTCAGTTGCGCTTATTTTTGACCCGTTTGATGTCACTCCCGTTCCAAAAATCAAAAAGAGGACCTCGAATAAGGGAAGAAAGGCCTGTACCTATTTCTACGGTCATCACATCTACTCCTTATAAAGCCAATTGGTGGAAACTAAAGAAGCCAAGGAAGCTAAACAGCAAGCATGGAATCGTGCTCAAGGACACAAAAGCAATCGCGGCCAGGGACGTGGTTCAGCAGTACAGCCTTAAAGAAAAGGGAAAGGGCTCGTGAAAAAGGTCCTAAATTTAAAAAAAAAACTAAAAATGTGGAAGAATCAAGCACCGAAGATGAAATCAGCATATCCTCTGGAACATCTGAATCGGAGCTTCTTCCGGGAGTTTCCCCATCCAAAGATGATGATGCTTGGTACATTTTTTGTGACAGAAAATTTTCGGAGGATTCTAAACGGGAATTTTGAGTCATGTGCGTTATGTGCTCGCTGTGGGCCCATGTGTATTGTGCTGGGGCTGAAAAGTTCGTGTACATCTGCAATTTTTGTCGCTAAAAGATTTAATTCTGTTCTACATTTTTTGTATTTTTTTTTAATACATTCTGTATCTTCATTTAAAAAAAAAAAACTAAAACCTATAATTGTTGTATTATACTTATACTTTGAAACTAGATTATATTTTCTCTGAATTAATAGATTTTTTAAAAAATTTGTTGAGTGTTAATTTGATTATTTTTACAAGAAGCCGCTTTCGGCAACTATTTTTCAAGTCGCCAAAGTGTAAAGACTCTGAAAATAATTTATTTTTATATTATTTTTTAATTATATTTTCTAAAAGTAAAATGTAAATGATATTATAAAGAAAATATTACATGCTTTGAAAATATAATTTTTTATTATTTTCTATTTAAAAAAAAATAAAAAACAAAATGGTTTTGGGCACTTTCCTCTATATTTTAATATTACTAGAACAAACTCCTATAAGCAGATATTACTCATCTATACAAATAGCTGTAAATACGACATAAGAATCAGGCTTGTAAAACCACCGAACTAACATCCACTTTTTAAGATCAGAAGTTTTCCACAAATCAGAGTAATATTCGCATACAAACAAAATCTTGTAATTTATCAAGTATTCTTATAGGTTTCAGCCACTGTTATCTTCAATTACAGAAACTATTTTCATATCTAATACAAGGGTACGGTATGCACACGCCTAATAATAACATTGCGTAGTAGTCAATAGTGCCTAGACTATAGTTACACCCTACATAGAGAAAACCAGAAAATATTGCATTAAGTTAATTATTACGAACAGAACAAAATACTAATAGTACATAAAAAGCAATGTTGCATTTGTTGGACTTTCGCTAATTCTAACCATTTTCAGTCTACCAAAGCAAACTTAATAACATGAAACAGATTTTTAGTATGTAGGCACTATCCTTTGTTAACTGACTGAATGGAACTAGATGGACTTCGTAAATGAAACGAGAGGAAAAAAGAACTTAACTAATCACAACTGCTAAAACTTAAAAGAATAAATAGTGAAAGCTTAATTAATGTTATTAAAGAGTGAAAAGTATGTGACTGGACCGGGGATCGAACCCGGGACCTTTGGGTTACCGTCCTAATGCGCAACCACTGCGCCACCCAGTCGACCCGCTTCCCACTCACACACTTTCCACTCTTGATGTCGACAATACGTCATTAACATTAATTATATCTGTACCTACAGAGGCTTGATGTACAGAAAAAATCG
>JAGDQP010009166.1:17495-60306 GCA_022664845.1 Lepisma saccharinum
TTAAAAAGTGAAAAGTATGTGACTGGACCGGGGATCGAACCCGGGATGCGCATTGGGACGGTAACCCAAAGGTCCCGGGTTCGATCCCCGGTCCAGTCACATACTTTTCACTCTTTAATATCAATTGTATCTGTACCTACAGAGGCTTGATGTACAAAAAAAATCGGAAGTTGACTCCATTTCAACTTTAGGACTTAATTAATGTCTTTACATCTAGAACTACAGTGTGAAGCTAATTTACTTGTGAGCTAAAGTTACTAAACGGTTTATTGTGTTTATGCTATGATTTTCAGTTTGAGGTGTAAGCAGAGTTTTGGACAGTTTCTATAATTTTAAACAGAAGAAGCTCAAGTCTGAGATAGGTGGGGGGAGTGCTCGAGAATTTGGAGATGACATGCTCCGGCAGAATCTCTGTGGTTATTAAAACATAAATTGTGGCGCATATACACGTGCAAAAAATGTCGATTATCAGAAAGAATATGTTCGTACTAGACAGGACTTTAGATGCGGCAACGTTATGGAACAAATGTGAATAACTGAACGAAAAGTGTCGGCAACAATCTTGCAGTGTTCAGTTTAGACATTTTGAGCTCAACTGCGAAGGAGACTTGCTTTCAAGTCTGGATACTTTATCGCCAAGAAAAACATCCTTCGTTTCTCTGGAACTCACATGGTCATTCAGTTCTCTTTACGAACTACAATATGGCAACACTTATTTGCAAAAAACTCTTTTTCTTTTTCTTTCCTGGTAAGTGGAGTAAATAGCGTTTTATTAATTCAGTATTAAATTCACATAATGACAATGGTTTGTGCAACTCTTTTAAGGGTAAAATATCACTTTTGCCTGCGTTCAAGTAATTGCACCTGAAAAGTTGATAGCAGGGAAGTTGAAGGCTTGGACAAACGCTGAGGGAAGGTTCTCAGCACGAAGAGAGAAAAAAAGAGTCGTGGTTTCGGAAGAAAGAAGAAGAATAGAGGCTTAAATTATGAGTAGAAAACTCCTGGGTATAGTTTCGTGATGTCCTCAAAATTATCTTTATAAGATAAGAACCCGTAAGTCATGATGCTGGCTGGTAGTGTTCAGGGATTTTTATTGTGCCTATCCTGAGAATTACTTGTAGTAAGTCTTTCATTTTTTGGTTAAGATGTATGATTCTAAATAGATGCTTCTATGATGGTTTACTTGTCTGTATGTTACAATTTTTATTAATAATTTACTATAACAATTATTTAAAGATGAACAATGTAATTTGTTAGTGAAAACACTTCACAGTCGCTATTGAACACATTAATAATAATGAAAAAATAAGTGGTTTGGACTATTTTAGTTGAGATGTCCTTTTCCGTAAAACGTGCACGGTGAAATGTAATACACTTCCATTATGCCTTTCGTACACTTCTTTGTTAAATTCCTTTTTGTACCCCAAAAGTAATGAGTATAAAAAACGTAAGAAGGTTATCTTGAACACTTCTTCTTCCATTTAGACCAGTTGTACGTACAAACATTTTAATAGTCAGTTTACTAAATCCAGTATTTAACCTGACTCTGACTCAGGTAGGAAAGAGGATTGGGAAACATATTAGCGAGGGCACAGTTTGATGTGACCACGCCGACATTAGCGTGCTGTCAGGAAATCTCTGGAAAAACATGTCGGAAATGACAGGCCGCTGAATCGAGCTCAGTAATATGCAATTTAGGATTATTAATATCAGTTACATATGTTTATGTCTGGGTTGGAGCATGACTGGTCTTACACCAAGGCGCTTTCTCAAGTGGCAGATAGGGAATTGTCTACCATAGTGAGTACCAGAAATATTCCGGAGTCGACCAAAACCAGTACTGCTGCTTTGCAGCTAGTAGAATGATCTACAAAAGCTAGAGGAAGAGAACCTGAAAAAAAAAACACCATGTTACAGTAACGCAGCTTACCTATTACCACTCAAGCTCAGACATGGAAAGGGTAATACTTCTTGGATAGGGGAAGGTTTGCCTTTACTGCGATTTGGGAGGCGGTTTAGGGACATAACTTTGCAGCAAAAACCTTTGAACTTCGCAGGATAAAAAACTTTGCCAAACAAAAACTTCGCTGAACAAGCAAGAACTTTGCTAAATAACACTTGGTCTGGACTAAAACTTTACCGACCGAAACTTCGCTGGTTTTTCCAAAATCTACGAATTTGTTTATAAGCTAATGGTAAGAAATATTTTTTTTCGTTACTTGCTGAACCAATCGTAATCTACATAAAAGGTTGGTTGAACACAAAGTAAACTATTACTACAGAACTTAATTTTTATATCATGACTGTGGTTTTTTGTTTAGCACTCATTGGTGATTGCAACTTAGAACAACTGCTTTATTGAATGCAAGTGAGGATATGACGTAATTCTTCGCGATGTAAATGGATTTTGAATTTCAAAGATACACATTCTGTCTTTCGATCAGACTTTCAATGTTCTACTAATCTTTAACCATAATCAGTATAAAATTTCCAATGCCTCAGTCACTCTTGATTCTTAATTATCAAGTTTAAACTGTAAAACCGAGTTCAGTCCAATCAGTAAGATGCTAGACTTCTAAGTGAATAACCCTGCTCAAATCTTGCTTCTCTTTTCTTCTTTTCCTCCCAGCATTCCTGAAAACTGAATGATGGCTAGCTTTTATTAGTAAAGTAACTGTAATTTTCCAGGCAGCTATTGTTGTCTAGGTTTTTCCAAGAATGTTTCGTAAATTTTTTAACAGTATAACTTCCACATTTTGTGCTACTTATCACGAATTTATTAATATTCATTTTCCTGTAAGGCCCATATCGTTGATTAGAATCCGAAAGGAAATATCACGAAATACTTTTTATCTGTAAAATTCCAAAGCCGTAAGTTTTCAGGTAGGCCCTACTAAATTATATATATTCCATGATAGCACAAAACAGAAATACAACACAGTGGGTATGTCATGTGGCTTTTCTCTACTTTGGTTCGTCAAAATTCGGTAGGTTCTGAGGCTCGAGATCAACTTCAACAAAATTGTAGGTCCAGTCCTTAGAAAAATTAACTGTAAAATCACATTTTAGTATACTTGCCGAAAATATTTTTGTTCTTGTCAGATCTGGAGATAGGTCACTCACTATGCTTTTGAAAACGGACAGGAAGCAAACAGGAATAGAAACAGTATACTTCCCAGGTGGAGAAGTTTTGCGCACGCGAGATTTTGGGCCAAGGGAAGTGTTGACCGGCGAAGTTTTCTTCTGGCGGAGTGTCGGTCTGGCGAGGTTTTGGCCGCGCAAAGTTTTGACCTTGTGAAGTTTCGACTATGAAGTTTTGGGAAGCGAGGTTTCGGCTACGAGGTCATTTCCCAATGCCTTGGGAGGCACCGGCAGGAGTGCACTCATAAATTTCCCAGTACCGGAACGTTTCAATTTTTACCATATGTCATACCAATAACTGTGAAGTGAGGAATAGGCATAAAACAAATTTGTTAATATTAACAAAAGTATCGTTGCTGAATTTGCAATACCTCCTATGTGCAGTTTACTATTATTTCAGGAGAGCAATAAATGTGTTTTTATAGTTACCTGCTATTTTTACTTGTTTCGATATTAGTGAATGTTAATTGCTGTGAGTAATGGGAAATGGGAATGTATATTAGCAAGTATAGTCAATTAAATTTAACAAGGAAAAATGGTTGAAAGTCTAATTTTTCACATAACAGGAAGTACGAAACGAAGCACAGCAGATATTGTTTTTTCAATTTAAAACTGTTCGATGAAATAATTTACTCGCAGCTGTGATTTCAAAAAGAAGGGGAGTGTGTTTCTCTTCCGAGCGACACCAAAAACTCAATTTTGGACTTTAGGTCACATAGCAAGGATTGCAAATTCAACCACGATATGGAATACTTTATCAATTAAATTTAAAAAGCTTAACATTTAGAAACTGAATAAGAAACATTTAATAGAAGAAAATGTCATAGTACAAAATATTTTATTTTACTACTGAAATCTTGATACAACCACATGTTAATGTGTTACGGATAAAACATTAATCTTTTCTTGAAAATGAAACATTTTCTCTTCCGAAAAGCAGTACAGGAATGGCGTTCCGGCGCATTCCGGTACCAGCACACCTCTGGTAATGGGAAAATACCACAGTATTTCCCCCAGTTTTAAAGCATAATAGATATTCCAGAGATTTGTTCCAAGACAAAATATTCCGGAAGTATACTATCCTCCAATTCGGCTCTCCGGAAGGAGGGGGGATGCCTTGGAAGAAGTTATTACCAAAAGATATAAAAGAAAAGAGAAACAGAATGGAGCAGAAGAGAAAGAGAATAGCGAAGAGAAGACAAAATTAAGGATAAGAATATGGAACGTCCGCTCAGTGTAGAAAGCAGAGAAGTGAGAAAAGCTGAAAGAAGAGATGAAGTAAAACTATGTAGATGCAGTAGGACTTCGTGAAGTAAGAGAACAAGGTGCTAATGAAATTCGAGACGAAGAATATACATAGAATGTTTTATTAGGTACCGGAAAGGGGAGGAAGCAACGGAGTAGACTAGATGTTGACCTTGAAAAGCGTTTGAAAGTAGAATAAGTGCCTGATGATTGTAAGACTGAAAGGAAGAACCGTATTATAGTACAAATTCGTACATACCCACAATTGAACATCCGGAAGAAGAGGTCGTGCGAAGGAGTTGAGAACAGAAGGGTGGATGTATCGTAGTGATGGGCGATTTTAATTCGGTAGAAGGTGAAGGCTAAGATGAAAAAATAGTAGGAAAGTATGTACTAAATAAGAGGAAACTAAAAGACCAGAGAATGGTTGACTTTTGTATACAACAATGAATGATGGTAGGAACAAAAACATGGGATAAACAACATAAACGATGAAGATATACCTTGACCTGCCCAGATGGAAAACGATAACAAAATGATTTTATGTTAATCCAAGAATGATTTCGGAATTGTTTGAAGAATGAAAGGAGCTGACATTCACTCTGATCATAGTTTTGTCTTACCAGAAGTGGATATACAAGATACGCAAGAGGAATACAGAAATGAGAGAGTTAACAAAGGAAAAGTTTAAAAATGAGTAAATGAAACTACTTTGTTTAGAAGTTGGAAGAAAACTACTCAGATTCGGTAGGAATAGATGGAAGGACTAATAGACAGTAGGATTATTTAAAGCACTGTTTACTCGATTCAGCAGAAGTAATAAAATATCGTGAAGAGAAAAGAAAGAATGTGTTACAAAAGAGTTGTTGAGGCAAATAAAAGAGAGAAGAAAATGAAAAATGATACGTGCTGAAGAAGATAAAAAGATGTGTAGTAGGAGGCTAAGATGTTTGAAGTCTTAATGAAATAATAAAGAGAAACATACGAAGTAATAGAAACATGGATGGCAAAACTGATAATGATTTTGACAGAACAGGAAGATACTATCTGATGTATAGAGAAGTAAAAATGAACTTGGAAAGAAAATGAAGAAAATATGTGTGATCGTTGGAGGAGAATATGAGTAATCTCATTAATGTTAGTGTAAAGCAACGATCTCTAACGTTAGGTGGCAGCACTAGCTCCGTATATGTCTAATGTATTTTTTATCCTTGCATTTAATCGCAATGCTGCTCCTATAAATTCAAGCATAGAGAGTTCAAACTTTCAGAGATGAAAGTTCAGAACGATTTCAAGAGTTCAATCGGTGCCGATTTTTTATTATCTCTTTTGTTCATTGTTGAAAGAGCTTCATTGTTATAGGTTTTGTTTTTCACAACAACAATTAGGCACCGTTGCTTTACATTAACATTAATAATAATCACAAATAAATATTTGATGTATGGAAGGAGACATAGAAGACGAAAGATCTCAACCCCCATGCCCATTTAATATAGAAAAATAAGTAAGAGTAAGTCATGATGATATAGGGTTCAAAATACTCAAAGCAAAATTTGGGAAGGCACCTAATGAAATGGAAATGATAAAGCATTGGGTATGAACGCTTTTCCGATTGAATTAATAAAGAACTAAGAAAGGAGAAAGTGAAATACTACTTTGCAACGACATTAATGAATCAGGAAAATGGCCAAGCGACTTTCTAGAAGCATTAATAATTCCATTGGAAAAGAAGATGAATGCAAGAAGATATGAACATTAGCGAATCATCAGCCTGATTAACTCACCCGACGAAGATTCTTCTACGCATATTAAACAGAAGATTATACGATAACTTAAATGTAGAAGGAGATGAATAGTTTAGATTTAGAAGAGAAAGGGGATCCAGGGACGCTATTAGTTTGTTAAGAACAATAGGAGAATGAAATGAAGTATACCTAATATTTGTTGATTTGGAAAAAGCATTTGATCGAACCAACCTAAAAATACTAATGAAAGTATTAAACAAGATAGATGTGGAATGGAAAGATAGAAAAATAAAGATAATGGTTGACGACGACCCTGTAAGAAGTGAATGAGAGGAGTGGTACAGAAAAGTATTATAAGTGAGGATATGAAATGTGAAAAGGACATAAAGGTGAAAATAGCAAAGGCGAAAGAAACATTCAATTAAAAAAGTAATATTTATTCTGTTGAGCGAATGGTAAAGAGTTGAGGAAAACATTGATAAAATATTTTGTAAGGAGTATTGTGTTATTTGGAGCCAAAACGTGAACTTTACGAAAGAGTGAAGAAAGATAGTCAGAAGCATTCGAAATGTGGGCGTGAATAAGAATAAGAAAAGATGGACACAGAAAATGCATAATGAGGAAGTGCTGGAGAGAGCAGAGACTCGAACAATACTGGAGACAGTGAAAAAATAAATTGACTAGAACGTTGATTGCGCACAAAATTGGATGGTTGAGGGAAAGAGAGGAAGAAGGCGAACTCATATCCCTGGCAGAATTAAGAAAGATAAATCGTATGTTAGGACGCAGGATCGGGATGAATGGAGAGTGCCTAACGTGACTGAAAGGACCTGCCGTTTCTGGCAGAATAGTGATGATAATAATGATTGTGTTTATATACATTTGAATTCTTGTTATGTTTCAGAAACTCTGAATGAAACACAATTACACCAGAGAAAACGATTAAGACTGAACGCGCTAAAAAAAAACACGCGGACCCCGTGAGATTAAAAAAAAAATCTTTAAACCTTGGCTTTCGTCCATATTTGATCTTACCTTCAATTATTGTTCGTTTTTCCTAGTTTTCTGGTGGTTCTCCGTCTTCAACTCTGTTATATTCTCATATGTAAAATAAAACCCCGAAACAACGAAAATAACACAGTCGCCACTCATTTCGAGATATCTATACAACGCTCGAGAATGCAATTGATTAATTAGTATACGCAACAGAAACAGATTGATTACTTCGTTCACCACTGTTATTCCATGTTGGTAGTTGGCTCTGCGATTGCTTTTCCTATTTTAAAGCAACATTATGTTAGAGTATTGCTCTGACGTCACGCGATGATGCAGCCAGTCGGGTGGATAAAGCTAGGGACTTTTAATACAAGTCCGGTGTTCGAGGCCGGTCATTTTGCTAACCAGTACCGAAACAGTTACTGGAAAGCAGGATAGAAACAATACATAAATGGTACTGGAATACAACCACCCCTCTCACGATACTGAAGAAATCTTCCGGAGGAACCGGAATCTCCCTGTAAGCGGGAGTCAACTTATATCTCTCATAACTTAAAAGATGGGTATCCAATTTATCGAACTTTGTTGCTTTGTAGCTTTTAAGAATATCAGAATAACCTCCAAGTTATCATCGTAATTTGTATGAAAATAAAATGCTTAAAGAGATACTTAGAAGATACAAGGAAAGAAGCAACTACAGAAAGAACAGTAAGAAACATAAAAACAATTGAAGATCACAAGAATAGAACGTGCGTTGTCTATTTTTGGCGAAATTGAGATAAGAGTGTCATCCGTTAGCCCTTTGAAGGGGCTTTGTAACAAGCTATCATGCATGAAGATAGGATGCATAGTCCGTCTCCTAAAATCAAATCTTTATTTAATGTGTCGATATATGATGTACGCATGCTCCCCTGTAAAGTAAAGAAAATTGACACAGCACTTTCTTTTCCTGTGGCCTCCAATTAAAATATGTATAAATGCATGCAACTAACAGTTTTTTTTAACAGTTAAATGCACTTTGTCATATGCATAAGTGAATCGTTTCTTAGGGAAAGCATTGGGGTTTGAAATTCAGTACGGTAAGTTAAGTGGAAGTTCAGATTATGAGGGAATCTTCAGTTCAACGCCAGCAAAGTGGTCACTAACTAACTATCACACTATGAAAGAGTCCATCTGTCCAAAATTTAACGACTAACAGCTGAATAAATTTTAATGAGGGTAGGAGCGGCAGAGGTCCACACCCTGAAAGAGAATTTCAAATGTTTGATTAGCAACATGCCAAGTGAGTTAGGAAGATTCGGCAGAAGAAAAAAAAAATAATAAAAAACGTACTATAAGCACTCTTTCTTTTTCTTGGCTCTACTGGAAATCCATCCATCTGTGAACTCAACTTGGGTGACTTCTACTCTGTGAGGTCTGTGATCTTTTGACACACGAAAGGAGGCAGAAGGGAGGAAGACGGGAGAGGGGGCAAAAATATGATTCCAGGGGGAGTAAAACGGCAAACAAGGGAAGTAGACAAGATAAGACGAAGCAGAAAAATTGCGGACAGAGAAGAAATATAAAGCAGAGGTCTCCAAACGATGGAGAGGGAGAACAAGAGATCACCTGGTAAAAGAGGAGCGGGAAGAAGAAACAAGATGATTGTTATTGAGCGGTTGTTATGCGCCTCACGATCGTCATCTTACTCTCTTTCTTTCGTTTTTTTCTTTCCTCCGCTTGTCATGATCCGCTATCAATCGATGATTTGATGGCTTAAGAGATTTGGAAGGTGCAGGTGAAATTGAGTGCCAGCCAGATCACAGTAAACCACGTAGCGGCTTCTTCGTGATTGTTTGGGGTCTGCCACTGACGAGGAAGGAAAAATACAAGAAGGAACAACAGCATAAGATAGATAGATTACGAGAGAGATGCTCCAGTTTCTGGGTAACCACCGTAGAAGGTCTTTTTCTTCTTGCAGATGTTGAAGTGTACTGGTGGGCTACTTCGGATCCAAAATGGCGATAAGGCAGATGCGGTACAGATAGGGAAGCGCGCATACAGACATCTCTTCTTCTCTCTTTCTCTCTTTTCCTTGTAACTGACGAAATCTTATCTTCCTTTTGTATAGGCTCTTTTCTTGGTCCAACAGTTCATGATGATCGTGTCTATTGAATCCAAGGAGTTATGAAAATGCATTTGGAAAAGGCAATTTTCTTTCTTTATCTTCTTCTTGTTGATTTTTTCAAGACAGAGTTTAAACATTAAGATGACGTTGAAAAGGATAGATAATTGGTCCTTTTCGTGACAACAAGACTCTTCCTGTTTATCTGAATAATTTCCAGCTCCTTCTGCTTGTATTCTCTTCATTAAATAGCGTTCTTGTTCTATTTGATTTACAGGACTCTATTTAGGAAAACACTTGAATGAAGTAATAGTTATCTATCAATCAATTAATAGATTAGTAATTTACAATATGTACCGGTACTTCCTTCGCACTAAAAGGAAAGATGCCTTATTTGTCGGGAACCGAAATGATAAACTAATCTTATTGTACTAACAGAAGAATCATTAATTTCTTGAGTATCTAGTCAGATTGTTTTTCTATTAGCAAACCAGAAGGAATGCTTAAGAAACTTCATCGTCAATAATAATAGGTAATAATAATAATCTCTGTCAATGATAATATTGGTTAAGCGTAACTGAATTCGGGCGTTAAATATTCATTGGTTTATGGTACCCTCCGTTATAGTTTGGAAGCATTCAAGACATTTCTTCCCTACCTTATACCGAACAACCAGTGTGTCGTAATAGCACACACGGAGATTCTCGAGAGACAAATCGGTAAATAATAAAGTACTTCGTTCAGTAAATGTTCAAGTAGTCTAGTCTTCAACTCCCATAATTCAACAGTTTGTTTATTGCATAAACAGTAAATAACATAAAAAATTTAAAACAATAGATATGGTAAATGATACCTTATCGTGAGAGAATTTTCTCATGCGGAAAACTCTATATTTTCACCGTGATCAACGACTTCCGAAACATAATTTATACACTGCAACTGGAGAGGTGGTGGCAGATCACCCGTATACAATTTAAATGAAAAGCAAGGAAGACGTTTGTAGTTTTTTCTTATTGTAGTGATTTTACTTTTCTTATGCTTTCTATTAATTTCGAACATGAATTTTCATACATTATAATCGATTAGTAAGAACAAATAATTTATTAAAAATTTAATTAACCCTCAAGCATCTTTTACAGCAATTTGAGACAAATTCAAAAGTAAGACATTTTTTACTCGGTATGTTTACTTAGAAGGTTTTCGTTATTCTGTTCCTCTGATTTTATGTTTTCGTAACTTACAATAATAAGATCGCTAATAATGTTATACACATTAACTGCTCACTCTGTGCTGTACATATTGTAAATACCGTAGTAATAAAAACAATGGATCGTAGGGGGTTCGATTTTTTTCATCCAAGCTACTTGTCCAACACATCTTAATAGTCACGAGTTAATTATTCTTATTATACCGGTCGAATCGTATACTTTATGCAGTTCTTCATTATGCAGCCTTCTCCATTCTTCGGTTTTCTGGTTCCGTTTCGGCCCATATATCTTTCTCAACACCTTATTATCAAACAATCATAATTTATGTTCGTTTACCAGAGGCAGTATACTTCAACTTTCGCAGTTATAACATATTACAAACTGAATAACCGTACCGCATATTTCTTTATACTATTCGCGAGGCTAGTAGTTTTACAAAATATTGACTTTGTATTTCTTCAGTGACTTCGTTTTTTTTGTTTTTTTTTTACATCTGCTATCAAGTATTTAAACATGTTCAGTTTCTCTGTGATCTCTTTCTTAATTGTTATACAGTGGACTCTGTAATTCGAACTATAATTCCAGTAATGTCAAAAGATTCTCCACTAATAGTGCAGTCAAATTAAGCATCTTTGGGAGTCTATCTAGACGTACAAAAAATGAAACGAAACCGGTTGCAATATGTAGTACTATACCTCTCCTGTATTTCTTACAAAAGGTTCCAAAGAATCCTGCGTCGGGTTTAGAGGTTATGATGTTATTATCACGGAGTCGACGCGCAAACACTGACTTTTACTTAAACGATAATATCTTCTCTATACAAACCTTGTTCTTGCGTCAAATTGAAGATAATGATTGCCCTCAGTAATTCAAGTTGATATGATGTATATATGCTGTCGCCGTATTTAAATTTCACTATATAATTTTAATAGCAATTAACTATGAAACTCTTACAGATTCCTAAAATAAATGTGATAACGCGTTATCTAATCTTTCAAACGAGATCAAAATCATTATTATATATCTTAAATATTGAGCGAGCTAGTCGGCTTTTTGTGATACAGGTTGTTGTACTTTAAGACCTTTATTTATACTTAAGACTAAGCACGATGCTGAAAATTCTCGATAGGCATAACTCCTTACTTAATCAGTGTAAAAGCTTCAGTCTTATGATAAAGAAAATGAATTTAAAACGATACCAGAAAATCCTGCGTCGGGTTTAGAGGTGATAACATCATCAATATGGTGTGCTCGTCAGAATCGGTAATTAAATTTTTAAACGCATATGACTTCTCACAGAATAGCGATAGAAGCGTTATTTTTTTATAAAAATCAAGGAAATTAATTGGAAAATTGCTACAATGAAGAATTTTATTCATTGCTAACCATTAATTTTATTCATTTATTAAGGTTTATTGATTTACGTTTTGAAGTTTAAGTAAAATAACCTCGTTAATTGTAACATACTATCACAATACGTAACATTAAATTTATAGAACATGTTAAGAGCTTCAAAACAGTATCAGTATCGTTTCTCCATCTTTAAATCTAAGATCGTTATGTGTTTGCATGTAATCTTAGTGAGTTTGTGTGATAGCTCTATTGCAAAAGTTCTTGTTACGTGAAACATTTATTCAATACGATAGAGTTTAGAGTAATCTAACAGTCATTCTCCTGTTCCGATTTACATTCTCCGTGCGAGGCTTGGAGTCTTATTCTTCCAATCAGACAATCACACCAGCTTCAGATTTTCTAATTTGAAGGTGTCTACCCTACACCTGTTTTATTCTTGACGTTTTTTTTTTTTTTTGGTTGTATTTGTGAGAGTTTCATAGTTATTTGCCATTAAAATTATATAGTGAAATGAACGAAACTCCTTTTTTGGAACAACAGCGGCCATATTTAAATATGACAACAGCATAAAACACCTGAGACCAATCATTATATACAATTTGACGCAAGAACGAAGTTTGTATCATAATTCTGAGACCTCATAACCCCTAAACCCGACCCAGGGTTCTCTGGGAGGAATACAGGAGAAGTTTCATTTTTTTGAATGTCCAGGTTCAAGTCTAATTTGACTGAACTGTAACTTTAATGGAATTAAGGAAGGTTGAAATACCTTGTTGCAACATTGGTATTTTGATACTAGAGGTGTCACTAGAAGAAAACTTTCCTGTCAGCACAAAAAACTTTATGAATATTATTTGAAAATGATTCTGGATTTGAGTCAAATATTATATTTGATTTGATGATTTAAGACATTACTCAAATTACAGAATGACAATGGGAAAGTCCATCATTTTTAAACATGTAGATCGGTATCGCACAAATAGACGCCGACACAGTTGAGTGGGTATATTTTATTTTCGTAATACTGTCTTTAATAAGAAATGTTCTTAATGTACAAAAATCTTCTGTCATAACTATAACGCACGAAGGTCAGCTGTTACCCAAGTGGAAGCAAGAGAAATAAAAAAGAAAACTTGTCCTCGCAGTGACCTGACCCCAACTAACCCCGTTGCCTTCCTTTTTATATAAAAAAACGACTGTCGAGCTGAGTACAACTTGGACCCCTCTGCCTGCCAGTAGTAATTAAAAATAAAAGAGGAAGGGAATAAACACGATACGATGAGATTAGCAATTAAGCATGGGAAAGTGCGTGCGGGTAATGCCATCTAACATTTAACTGAAAAAAAAACTGCAAAAAAAAAAAAAAAGGGAAAGAAAATAATAAAAGAAAAAAATTAAGGGGAAAATTTCCTGGTCGCTTTTCAAGGAGAGACAGAGAGAAAGAAAGAGAGAGAGAAATTCACGTTCAAGAACGTTCCAGCCATGAGGACAAGAGGATACTCGTTTCAGATTTATCATCTTAAGTTTCTCCTTTTTCCCATTATATTTATGTCCTTTTTAACTTTTGTTATAAAGATTATTTATACCTTTACGTGGTCCTTCGTACTCCCGGAGAAATTATCATTATCCATTTATGGTAATGTTGGACGTGTATTTATCCGTATTAAGTGATATTTTCAGACGAATCTCCTTTAATACACTGAGAGAGAACGAAATTAAGAAGTAAAATAATGTACTACAATATGTTGAATTTTGTTTCACTCTTGTGCGCAAGCGCGTGGATCTGATAAACAGGCAATTTCTTTCAACGTTGGTTCCATGGTGTCTTCCTCAGACTATATGATGTAATGACGAAGGTATCTAATTTCAGAAACAAGTCTTGTTTATATATGACATTCTGACAGATTTTCCAAAATTCCTACTAGGTGAATGTTTTAATGGTGTCTTTATTATTTAATTGTAATTCTAATTAATTTAATGACAGCCCTCCCTCGACGAATACTTCCCGGAGCAATAATGTAGAAATAGAGAAATAGCGTCAAGTATTTTATTTATCGGTAAATTGCCATAATTTTATTGGAAAACTGAAGGAAAACCTGGTAATCCATAACCAACGTCGCTCTTCAGTGAAATTCCCAATTCTTTACTTCGAGCACTCTGTCTTCTTCATTCCATATTCTGAGTGTTTTCCATGAATGAACACAGCTTTCATTGCAGCCCCTGTGTGCTAAACTTCTTTCCAACAGCTTAGCGCTTATATGATTTAAATCCGTGCCAAATCTGAGGGATTGTATTCGTACAGTTCGGACTAGTTAGGTCGTACATGCCAGAAATTAACGATCAACTTTCATATTTATTTATTTAGTTATTTATTTGAATTACTCAATTGCTCTCTCTCTCTCTCTCTCTCTCTCTCTCTCGGCATGAAGATTAATGGAGACAGGGGCCGCGGTGACTCTATAGTGGAGCGCTTACCTCTGGTGCTTGGGGCCCTCGGTTCGATCCCAGCTAATGCCATGTGGGGTTTGTGATTGACAAACACGCGTGCATAGTTTCTCGGGGCTCTCTCACTTTCGTCATTCCACCAATTCTCCCATCATCCATACAGCCTGAGCCAATGTTGCCTAAAAGCTTTAAATAAAATTCAATTCAATTTAGAGAGAGATCAAAGATAATCAATCCACCCAGCGAAGATAATCCTCACTCTTAATGTCCCCTTAGTATGATGTTGGCAAATAACTAGCTTTGACGAGAGATTGTAGTCATGGAATGGAATTGCTGTATTTAAATGGTTGTCCAGAGGCATGGAAAATTAATACTAACGATCGTCATTACCTTTTTGTAGACTTTCGTGATATTAATTATTTGAAATACATTTGTTTTGAGTACTCTAAAGTAATATTTATATTGCGAATAGAATGCTTTATTCAATGATAAAGGGTTCTGAAATCTGTATAAAAAAGAATATTGGTAAGGGAGACATACGAAAAAAAAAAGCCATGGTGTATTATGACATCTATAGTTTATTTTATTTGCTAAATCTGAAACTCTATAGCATTAGAAATGGTATTAGCATCCTAGCTAATATTAGCCAAACGTATCCAGGTTTCGGATCTTCGAATCCAGATCCTTGTTTCGGATCATTGCATCCAGATCCAGGTTTTGGATCTTCGAATTCAGATCCTGACAATATTTCTGGATGGACTGGGTCTTCTTTAGTAATTCACGGTTTTCTTCAAGTTGTTCACTAAAAGCTTACACGACATATTAAAGTTTGCTTTTATCGCGTGCAAACAAAACAAAAACAAAACACAAACAAAAAATAATAATAATTGCAAATTTTCCTGAGCCCGCCCATGTGATTGCCGCCCGGGGGACACAATAGTTCAATTACGTTATTGTAAGGAATGTCTTTGAGATTTGGTGGCAGTTAGTTGATAGGTACGAAGATCAAACGATTTACAATATCATTATACTTAAAATTTCCACTGACCGGGTAACTGGATGCCGGTCCACAGTCATGTAATCTCGGTCACAATCAAGCCATAACGTATAGAACTAGAAAGTGTGCGCTCTTCAAGCTCTTGCTATTAAAAAAGCTTTGCAGGCGGAGAAACCACGAAACAGTGGCGCTTGAATCAATTTGTGCTGTATACACGCTCTCACATACTAAATTAATAACATATCATGTGTGTTAAACTCATGGTTTCCTCTAAAAACTTTAAGGAAAAGTTGTCATATCAAGTGCAGAAATTTATGGGGCTGTGGGTTTACTTTGTTCTTATGACCAAATTTAATCAGGATTATTTACAGAGTCATTCGGAATAATGAGTTCTTTGAGTTGCGACTACCATCTATCGACTATAGATATTTTCGCCTACACATGGTCCAACCTATTTTTATATCCATCCACAATGCTCCTATAAAAAGTGGGAATTGTGAACATCAGATTGCCACATAGTTGACTTCTTTTGTAAACAAATTATTTGCGAGAGAGAGAGAGAGAGAGAGAGAGAGAGACCACGCAGCACACAAAAATCTAAGAATCTCCGTGAATCTATAGAAAAAATTACTCATGAAAAAATTATTGTTGATCCTAGCGTAACTGATAATCTGAAACCTACAATATATAAAGCGATTGGAAAGTGGCTCATTAATTTGATTTTTAACTTATTTATGGTTACTAGGCAACTGTACAGTGTGCATGTGGCTCAGACCGGTATAGTCTAGGTGAGAGGATGCTGAAAGGAAGTCGGCCAGGGCCGAGTTTAAAGGTACCATCACAGCATGTGCCTATTATGGCAAGAAAAATGCTGAAAAATACTGAATCACGATGGGCGGCTTGGATCGTTCCCAGGACCTTCCGATTGCTAAGCCAACGATTTTGACATCTAGAAGGTTATCTCATTCGGTATCCCTCTAAAATTAGGGTCTACGTAATGTCTTCAGTGAGTCAACAGTCTACAAAGACAATTTCGTAGTGGTCAACGGGAGGAACTTTTAACAAGAATCCATGATTTTGGTGTAAACAGTGGGACTTCCTACCTTAAAATATCCGCCGGATGAATTATTCAATCTTCTGGAGCTCAAGGTTAGAATTGCAAGAAAGACGGGATCATCACATGTAATTGAGGGGTGATATATTCTTGGAGTGTCGAGATGCGTAGCCCAAAATTTCAACCGTTGGATTACGTTGTAGTAGTTTATTTCATGCACGTTAAGCAATACTTAACTATTAAGAAATGAATTCATTCAACACGGCAAAGAAAACGCATAAGCTATCCAAAATGACTTCATCCTCTGAATTTCTGAGTAAGTATAAATGTGTTTATAAAAATCCTTTTCCTTTTTCAGAATACATATACTGTGCTTTCTCCTTCGTGTGTTTTGCAGGGATGTACATAGAAGTTGGTTTCGGGGGCAGTCCGGCGCCTTCGAGGGGGGGGGGGGGGTACGGTGTTTGCCTGAGTGTGGAATTAACTTAAAAGGCCAAAATGATACTTTCACCAATAAAACCTTAATTTCGAGGGATCCGGACCCCCAGGAACTAACTCTCCGTACGTCCCTATAGTTGTGTATAGTTTCATATCCCTAGAGAGGATATATCAGCCATGCCGAAATCCTCACTTACTGTAGTTTTGAGAAAGTTCCAGGTGACAGTTTGATCACTACAACTAATATTATAATTGATGGGTATTGTTCCTAGTAGCAATTTTATTGAAATGATACACATTTTGAAAACTAGCATGATGTGGTCTATCGTGTACGAGTTAATATCGAAGGCATAAATGAACATAGAATCAAAAATATCTCCAAAACTACACACAGCACGAGAAATACACACTACAAGGTACAGCACAGGTCTACACCAGCGCTGCCTAGTGGCGGAATAAATTTCAGAAAATAACAAAGAAAATGGTTCTCAAACCGTTCCCCGCATAACACACTTGCATGGCAGATACATATCCCAGCAGTTCCGCGAGGATTTATCTGCCAGTGACTTTTTAAATGAGGTATGGAAATGTAACTTTTATTTATTATTACAATTTGGGATTCAATGACTTTCTCTTGTCTAGCGGCACTTCTTTCACTTCAGAAATCTCTGGATGTGAGTTTCGGATGTCCGGATCCCAATTTCATATATCCGGATAAGAGATGTAGAGATATCCAGATCCCTGATTCGGATATCTGGATCCGGATCCGACTTTTGAATATGGGGTCGTTCAAATATTAGGTTAGCACAAGTTTAGTCATTTTAGGCCTCCTACTCACTTGTAAGCAAGATTAAGCAGATTTCGTATCCGTAATACATAGATGACCAGCAAAAATAAACGAAGCTTGAACCACGTCTCTCATGGATGCCGACGTAATATTTGAACAACCCCTATCTGCATCCGGATATTTTGGATATCTGGATCGATGCATATCGGAGTTTCGAATATTCCTTGCGATATAGTCAATATTATGGCCTTAGTTTGGCGCCTTTCATTGGTTCAGAGTCTGGAATACGGTGAACTGGATTGAGTTCCTGTAGATATTTGGTTGACGTTTTTTCTGGAGACTGTTGGTGTCACTCGATTTCGCAATTTTTGTTTCTCGTCCTATTCTTTGTTCGTATTATGTTATAATATCTAATTCAAAAACTACATTGATTATACATTTCGTTTAGTTTAAATTTCCCCAAACACACTAGCATAATTGTTAAATTATACAATCTAAACTGAGGCGTCTCTCCCACACAAAATTCGTGGTGTTTCTCCCACACATGCATGGCTCGGAACGTCATCAAGCAAAAGTTAACAATAAACCTCGGACTTTACGCTAACACTAATAATATTAATAAGCAATATACGTATCTGCTCACACGCTTGTGTTAAATGTGATAGTGCCAAATATTCAGGCACTTTTCATTAACATCGGGAATCCTCTTCAGAATCTCCTTGTACAACGTTTTCGTTTTGAAACTTTACTTGGTCTACTTCCGCGTTGCTAAGAAAAATTGGCGTCAGTCTTAATCACGTGTGCGTTCTTAAAATATGGTACGTTTGAATTTTGAATTAATTTATGGCCTTTAGGCAATACTGACCCAGGCCGGGATATCGTGCGGGACAGGATATTAGAAAGTATTCCGTCATGATCTAGTTTTGAGATACAATCCTCGCATTTACTGGTATGCCTGAGAATAAACTGGAAAAGCCTCAGTCATATCTTAGGACCTTAAAATCGCTAAGCAAACGGTCTACCAACTGAGCTTCAAGTGCTTGGTAATATGACACGTGTAGCGTCTCTCCCACTGCGGCGTCTCTTCACTTTTGCACCACATGAAGGCAAGTGACAACACCAACTCACATATTTTAATGTGATTAACAAAATAGGTTCCTTGGACTATTTCTTCAAACAGTTCTCAAATAAGATTATATTTCACAATTGATATTTCTCATATATACGCGTGGCTATACTTGAAACATGAGCAATTTATAAAATAATAGATTATAGAAATATATATTTCAAAATTTGGGGAGACGACCGTCTTCCCTTAGCGCCATGCCTGATTTTGATTATATACACAAATCTTCTTCACACTTTACTGAAAATGAAACAGCGCAATAAGTCCCAATTTTACTACGATTTTAGAGCATAATTAATATATGAACAGCTCGTGATAATATTATCAACTACAACACGCTTTTAATAGATAATACATAAACTTCTGGTGTACGGACACTTATTTTTTCACAGAAAATTCGTTTAATGGGTGATAGTGGCAAACCTACTAAAAATGATTTAAAAAAAAAATCAACCCTAAATAATGTAAGCTACGTTAAGTACGAAACAAATGCATACAAAATGTGATGTATGGACCAGAAATCAGTAAGAAGACACATTGAAAACACATTTTTTAAAAAGAGAACTGATAATGAAGATATACTCAGTGCTGTAGTCCCAGAATGTTCACAGGGTGTACGCTTAATTTATGAATCTTTAAGCGGAGACCAGGTTTCCACTAACTCTTGATTCATACTTCAATTAGCAGAAGAAATACGCTAATGTGTAAGATTAATCAGATTGTACCTGAGTATACTTCATGTGAAGTCGTGTATTTTGGATGCAATGGGATTTTCAGTGTTGACTGTGTATTTTAGTGGTCCTCGTATTCCTCTTTACTGAAAATCAAAGTACACTTAATGTGCATAACATGTCCCAAAAGAAATTACAATATGTTCCAGTTTTACCACGTATTTAATGCATAATATATGAACTTTTTGTGAAATTAATTTAAACTTCGCCACATTTTTAGTGCACAACACATGAACTTCTGGTGTGCTGATTCCTAATTCATGCACAAAATTTCACTTAATAGTGACAAATGTACTAAAAGGGATCTAAAAACGAATTCTAGATAATGTGTACTTCGGTATATATGAACTTAAGGTGTGCAAAATATGCATTCTGAGTAAGAATCCAATAAAAAGACACATTTAGCACTCAAAAAGCTCACATTGTTTTCAGCGGGTTCACAGAAAGTTCACATGCGTCCATATAAAGATAATTCTTGGTGAAGTTTCTGTGTGTTTTTGTGATAGAAGATTTTCAGTGTTGTCTGCAATATCGTTCCTAATAAGTAACGTATTTCTTCAACATACTGATGTACTGGTCATATTAGTCATGGTTTATTAAGTAGATATTGATTGAGTCCGTGGGTCATGGGTCAAGTGGATGACCTTTAAGTGTATGTCGTGGGCCACCTGTTAATTCTGGGTCAACCTTATGTGGCCAACTTTCAACCCATGACCCACTCTTGACTCACCACCCACCGTGACACACTTTATCCTGGACCATATTCACTACAGATGGAAGTAATATGCAAATTTCATGCAAGGTTAATATTATACTTGACTGCTGGCCTGTAAAGTGTATACAATTGTTAGATTGGGTACACGGCCAGAACAGTTCATGCACCGTACCCCTACCGCCACATAAAGAAACCATAAAGTTCAGTATGATTTCAAGACTTTGTGTTTAAATGTTTTGTTCCTAGATCTGTTTAGGAATGTGATTAGGTAACATTGGAATGCGGTCTTCTTTTCACTATTTTCCATACGATTTCAATTAAAAGTATTACGCATGTTCTACTTTTGTAATTGCATAAGATTGGGATTATACATATAGTTAAAGGTAAATAAAAGGAAATAAAATGTTATGTAATAATTATCGTAGTAATAGTGTATAACAATGATGTTTGTGTAATAACTTAAGTATAACATCTCAAAAAGAAACAATCTAGTGTTATTATATAAAGCATAGCGGTCAAAGAAATGGGAGTTGAGTCTCATACATTGATATTTCCGACCGTGGTGGGTCGTGGGTAAAAGTGGGTTATGGTGGGTAGTGGGTAGAAGTGGGTTATGGTGGGTCGAGGTGGGTTAGCGTGGGTCATGGTGGTTGGTGGATTACATTGTCTTTGACCCACGCCATTGAATAAGGTCTCCTATCTTCTTGATTAAACTCTGTAGCCAGAAAAAGTAATTTTACGTGTAAATTGATACGTTTAGTGTGGCATGAAACACAAACAATCATCACATTTTACTTTAGGTAAAATTAAGTTATCAGTCGCTGTTAAGAAAGTTAGTTCACATAGTTCGTGCCAGGTCAACACCACCGAATTTCCATCTGGTACTTTATATTGAAAGTCTATATAGTGAATCGTGAGTACATAGTTTTAAGTATTTTCAATCAACCAAGTTACAGTATGTTTTTATTTTGTATACAATTGATAGTCAGGGGAAAAAAATCGAGGAGCCATAGCTCAGTTGGTGGAATGTTCATTGGCTTTGTATTCGCAACGTTATGAGCTCGATACCAGTGGTTGCTTATCCTGATGGAGATTTTTCCAAAGCTTTTACTCAGTTACACCAAACCAATACCGAGATGATACCTTCAACTTAGATCCTGGCCGACCCCTTCCCACATTCTTCCTCCTACAATCTTCTGACCTGAGCCATAAATAAATAAGTTCAGGAAAAAGTAAACACAAGGTAACCAAAAAAGGTTTTGCCGTTTTTGACACCCCATTAATCATGTGCTCACAGAGAGAAAACGAAGTGACGCACGTGCTTGCCAAGCGATCGGGAGTTAGTCTGTCCATCGACCTTCAGTAATACAGGCACGGTGCTCACACACAACAGTCGTAGCTCGTTCAGTGTAAAAGAGAATTTGAAGTATCGAAGCAGCATGTTCGCATGTGTTTGTTCTATGACTTTAAAGTGGGCCTGTCAACTGAAGCATCAAGTCGCCGCATGTGCCAGGCATTTTGTGAGAATGCGGTGAACGAACGCACCTCCAGGTATTGCTTCCAGAAATTCCGTTCGAGAGATGAGAGCTTTGCTGATGAACCTCGCCGTGGACGACCACATGTGTTGGATGATGAGGCTCTGAAAGCAGCCACCGAGGAGGACAGTGGTCTAACGTGTGATTAATTTGAAGAAAGGTTCCATGTTTCCGCTAGTGATGAGCGCAAGAGTCTTGGTCTTGCATGCAAGACCAAGACCAAGACCAAGACCAGGGACACCGATGCAAGACCAACACCAAGACCAAGACCAAGGGATGCAAGACCAAGACCAAGACCATACTTGCAAGACCAAGACCAGTCTGCAAGAGTCTTACACACGCACTATTTGAATATTTTTAAAACGTGGAAAGGAAGGGGAAATCCTTCACTGGAATTTCTTTGGCTTCTGAAAAAAATACCGCTGGAGTGAAGGTGTTCCCAGTTGTGCAAACATGTGAGTGGATCTGAGAATCATGCCGTTATTACTGTAACATACTAAACTAAACTTACACTGTACACTACTGTACACTAAACTTACAATAGAAGGAAAAATTTCTGTTAAGGGGCATGTAAAGCCAAGATTTATGACAAGAGATGGAAGCACTATCTCTGTATGTCTAATGCATTTTTATCGTTGCACGAAATTCCAATGCTGCTTCTACAAATTCAATCCTCAAAGCCCTGGCTGCATTGAATACCTTAACTCAAAGCCCTGGCCGCTAACTTTCCCATTGTTGTCCCAAGCCTTAGGCCATAGATGCCTGTTAGGCTTAAATAAATTCAAATTCAAATTTGTAAGTAATTATACTTTCTATCACTCTTCTGACAGAGCTCGCTTGAGCCATGACGAGTCTCATTTTTGTCAATTGTCTGGGTTTGTGGACATTAGTGCTTCTTAGACGGAAACAACAATACTAACAAGGGAACCCTTTTTGTTGTTCAGCGAATTTTGACTTCGGACATGTTTTGTGACCTGATTTGAAGCATGTAGATAGCGGAAATAACACACATTGACTCGTACTCTGTCATATATTTGTGTCCCGAATAAGTCGAGTCGTGTAATTTGAGCGACTTTTAAGCTGTAAAATCAACCTTGAAGGTGAAACTTTATATTAACTAAATGAGTTATATCAGATGCATTTCCGTAGGTACTTTTACGTGCAGAAAACAAATTTCACCATGAAAATGTTCGCAAATTGAATGTCTTTTATACAAACTCCAGTTTATGATAGAAAATGAACAAAATTCCATAGAAAGTAATGCCGTAAAGGAACAACAATACAACTGTGGGAAAGGGGAAGGCGGGGCAGGGGATTATAAATAAATAAAATAAAATGGTTTCTAATACCTTTTAAGGGCCTAGGGCGCTTGCAATCGCTAAACCACTGATCGAGCAACCAGTTGTATTATTGTTGCTTTACGACATTACTTTCTATGGAATTTTGTTCATTTTTCGATCATAAACTGGAGTTTATATAAAAAACATTCAATTTGCGAACATTTTCATGGTGAAATTTGTGTTCTACACGTAAAAGTACCCACGGAAATGCATCTGATAACTCATTCAGTTAATATAAAGTTTCACCTTCAAGGTTATTTACTGCTTAAAAGTCGCTCAAATTACACGACTCGACTTTTTCGGGACACAAATATATGACAGAGTGCGAGTCTATGCGTGTTATTTTCGCTATCTATATGCTCAAATAAGGTCCGAAGTCAAAACTCGCTGAACAGCAAAAATAGTTCCCTTGTAAGTTTTAGTTAAACACAATATCCATGTATGTTTGGTCTTCCTTTGGAACTTACCTGGAGCACGGAGAATGGTAAATAATTGGAACAGTGACTAGAAGATGACAGAGAGCACAATTCTATGGATTGTTACAAGGTAAGAACTTCAATGTCTAAATGATTTTGGACATCATTTTCGATAACCCATGATTGCATACTGTCAAAGGTTACGAGACTTAGTTGTGTGCCTAAAACAGCAAGTAAACTAAAAGTAAAATAATAAAATGTTAGTGATGTTGTTCAAATTAAAGCGAAATTGAACTTCGGTAGTTCTATTCTGTACACTTACATGAAGATAAACAATACATTCAAACATATTTCCATTACTATTGACGCATTAAGGGAGGCAATGATACGCATAGCTTTTACTATTCCCTATATCCGGTGTAAAATTTACGAATGAAACGTATAATTTCTTTAAAAGCAAGACTTGCAAGACTCTTGCATTCAAGACCAAGACTAGGGGAGCAAGACCAAGACCATGGATACCAATGCAAGATCAAGACTGGGTGTGCAAGACCAAGACCGCTATTGTCTTGGTCTTTCTTTTGCTCATCACTAGTTTCCGCTGACATAGTCAGACTGCACCTGCATGGGATAGGGAAGTCATACAGGTTAAGCAAGTGGGTACCCCACAAATTGTCGGCAGCCAACAAGAAACAACGAGTGACAGCCTGTTTGTCCTTGCTCACTCGGCACCTGAACACACCCATATTTTGATCGCTTGCTCACTGGTGACAAAAAGTGTGTCCTCTATAATACTCCTAATCGTACCAGGCATTGGTCGTCGCCACGTGACCCTGTTCCTCACACCTCAAGACAACCTCTGCACCCACGAAAGGCTCTCCGTATGGTGGACTTGTCGTCAAATGGTGCATTACGAGATCCTTCCACCTGATCAGACCATCACTGCTGACCTCTACTCACAGCAGCTACAAAAGGTGCCCCGTGCACTGCGGCAGAAGGAGCCGGCATTGGTGAATCGCAAGGGTTTCCTCCACGACAATGCCAAGCCACATGTGGCAAAGAGGACCCGGAATAACCTTCAGCAACTTGGCAGGGAGACACAGTGCCATGCATCATGCACCATATTTACCGGATCTTGCACCAATAGATTACCACTTGTATCATTAACTCGACAACCACCTCCGTGGGAGATCCTTAACCAATGAGGGAGACATGCGGAACGTACTCACGGACTTCTTTTCCTCGAAGACCACCGACTTTTATCACCAGGGTATTATGCAGCTGCAGGAACGTTGGCAAAAGGAGTTGGATGCTGATGGAGCTTACTTCGAAACCTAAAGGAACGTACCATCCACTGTATTGCTCTTTGTTTATCACTCCCCTAGAACAGTAAAACTTTTATGGTTACCTTGTATATATGACTGTTTTCTGCAGATTAATCACAACACGTTTTGTTCTCTGTAAATGGTCGTGTTTGTCAGTAATTAGAAAGATTTTTGTGCGGCCCGTATGATTTGATGAAGGGTCGTATATGATGTTTAGAGAAAATTTCTTACTTCCAACTTATAAATTAGTTAACGCTAAGTATAACGAAGTTAGCTTAGTTAACGAAGATGTAACACTATATAATTCTTAAAACGTAATATTATAGATTTAATGTGATTTATCGTAATGTTCTTTATAATCATAGTTTATCATTCATTTATCATTATCCTAATTGTGTATTGTTATCATGAAATGCACGGACTTTTGCATTTACCATTATTAAATTTAAATTCCATATAATTTTAATACAGTTTTTAAACTGTTTGTTACATATGACCGCTTACTTTCTGTTGCTGTTGATATATGCTCCCGGTGCGGTGGGGAAAAAGTAAGCCGTATGTTTTTTTTAAAAAAACAAAAACATTACAATTAACATATTCCACATTATTAGAGTGAGGTATAGTGAAACGTAAGGGGAAATTTTGAAGATGGTTAAGTGTAAAGTTTAAATTCTGATTCTTTCTCGAACGTGGATATTCGGATTTGAAAAATTAATTGCCCTGTCTGTAATCAATTTTCGTCTTAGGAAATAAAGAAAGTTGTATGAATGTCTTTAAAAATATAAAGGTATTAAATATAAGCATTTTTCTACATAATATATTACAAGTGTGTTTAAGTATACAAACTAGTCGAAAACTTGAGAGTTGTGACTTGCTCCATTTAAAACCATAATTAATGTATAAAATACAGCTAAGGTATTGTAAAAAAAAAGTACTAGGAAAAGTGCGCTTGCAGTACAAATTCCTACCGACAATTAAAGGACAATGTGTAGAGCGTATGTTACATCGAGTAATCAGAAATTAGTGTCTTAAACGGAACTTAAAAATAGCTGAGGAATGTGACGTTCTGGAAGCTCTATGCTGTTTATCTTCCACAGTATTGGTAAATAGTATTAAATATTTGTTAGAAATGTAGGAAATAATTGAGTTGTTTGACTTTACATGTTCACATTATCTGAGCGTAATGTAAGCATTGATTCTGAATGTAAATGCACTTTTGATTTCAGAACAGACACAATACTACAATTCTTCCTTCTTACCTTAAATGCATATGAGACAATAAATGTAATATATAAATGTAAATGTAACAGTAATTATGACTGTTACATGTACAATTTATACAAATGAGTGGTTCAGTGGAGTAAGGGCACATGCCACATCTCAATGAAAACTGACTTGTTACTCATACAGACAACTTATGCCATCTATGGCTGTGGAAGGTGCAATTTTTGTACTGACACTTAAAGTAATACAGTTTCATTTGTGAGCAATGTATGCCATCTTCCGCATATATTTCACCTGGTTTTGTTTTTATAATCCATGTAATTATAGTACTTTCATGTAGCTAGGATTTGAATACAGTTCAGAATGATTTTTTACTTGCTGGCAGTGTTATAGATATAAAGTTTTAGCATAATATTGTAGCAGAACAAGCACTTCCATGAAAATGCTTTTCCTGTAAAAGCAATATTTTGTGGCATGTGCCCTTATTCCACTGAGCCACTCAAATATTTTCTGCTGTATTTTAGTTTAGTGCTGAAGATGTGTGGAGAAATTGTCTTTCTGAAAGTGGGCTTTGAACACTTGTTGCGTACTTAGTTGTTCAGAATTAGTCCACTTTCAACCATTTGGTGTGCACGTTCTGTTCACAAGTTCGAAGAAACTCACCTATTTCCCTTATCGAATTTCTTTAATATATACCGAGAAAAATGATGAATTCCTTGCTTTTAATAGCTCAGTTCTTTAGAGCAATCGACTTTTCAAGTCCCAAGGGTCAGTTACACAATCTACGAGTTATTATAGATAGCGAATTCTATTTCTCTCCGTTTTCATTCCACCTAGTGTCTATGCAGCCAAACTAGAAATAAAATAACTGAAGTAAGTCATGCGCAGTATCTACGCTTTTAATCTAATTATTTCATTTCTTGTCTGGACTGACGCCAGATGGCAAGAAAGAGATCGAGAGAATGGGTTTTAGTCTCTATAATTACTTTATCTATTAGTCATAGATTAACTTACGACTAAGTTAACTCGGGTTACATTCCCGTTTGCGAAAGCGACACACTTCCCCTGTAATCGTGGCAACCAAATGCTCCTCGTACAAACAAATGACCCAACCAGCCATACGTCTATGAAGAATCAAGCATCATAAATAAAATGTAAGAATATAAATAAAATACCTCTCAATGTTTGTCTATACTGCACATGAGATTTCCTATGGAATTGTAGTATAGAGATCCAGTAGTCATAACTTTTTTAAAATAACATAGTTGTGTGAATTCACCCATTGCAAGTTAAGGAAAGGGGGCGTACATGTTATGTGAAGAAAGAAACTTAACACATGACTTGCTGACCAGAATTCTCCCCTTTTGAGTACTTGCCTGCCATCTATCAACACCTAATGTAATTACCTCTACGTTTGGAATAATTTCTGGAAGTCGTCATGGCAACAGAGATTATGTGACGTCATGGCTTAAATAGCACATAGTCACAGATACGACCCAGGCTTTATCCCCCATCTCGCCGTTTTGACTTCGACTCCTAAACTACCTAGATACACCGAAACTTGGGTCAAAAAAAAAACACGTTAAAATGCCTTAAAAGCGTTAAATATAGTGATAGGAAGTGGAAATTAAACGAGAAGTTGTAAAAAAGTAAACTCTTTAAACTGTTCGAAAGATACACTTCTAAAACGTAAAAGAAATGCACTTTGGTTCGTGTTGTCTCTGAACAACATGAAAGTGTATGCAGCAGACAAAATAAAGACTTGCTTTGTTTGTAAGTTTCTTTATCTGACTTTATCATCTACGTCAGTGATTTTCTAGTAT
This sequence comes from Lepisma saccharinum, assembly GCA_022664845.1. NCBI lineage: Eukaryota > Metazoa > Arthropoda > Insecta > Zygentoma > Lepismatidae > Lepisma > Lepisma saccharinum. The sequence goes on from JAGDQP010009166.1 coordinate 45,244, forward strand.
CAGCTGATTTGTTACTATTTTCCGGAAGATACGGGAGGAAGACGTCAAGTGTAAATTCTTTAAAGAAGATAAACAAGCGCATATAAAACAGCAACCATAACAATATAAGAAATGAGAACAGGTTAGAAAGGAGAGGAAGAGAGAGAGAGAGAGAGAGAGAAAGAAGAGAAAGGCGCCAGGTGAAGTGCGGAGATATCTCTCCTTTGGCGGAAACAGGCAGTAATTATCTTTGGGAACATCTTACCGTGTATACCGTCCATCTGCAATGTTAATTATTAAGACCTAGTGTCTAACGCAACAAGTTGAAATTCTCATGGCGGCCAGTTACCTATGGCTTCTGAACTTCCCCTCCTCGCCTCATTTCCCCGCACTCCCGTACACATTAAGAGCACAGAAATCTCTCTCTCTCTCTCTCTCTCTCTCTCTCTTTCTCTCTCGAACCCATACGTACATTCAATAACGGACTTCAATATGTGTAACGAAAGCAAGACATGACATCATTTCCTTGAAATGTCACAATATTCGCGGAACCACTAATGACACTTTACGCCATCGCTCCATTACAATTTTAACCCGTCATTGAAAGGATCTCATTTCAATATCTTTCTTCACTCTATTTTACTTCGCTCTTAAAACCAGTCTTTATTACGTTTATATGGCGTACTGTATCGCGTTCATATATTACATACAATATGTGTCTCAAAACAATACTATTATTTCTTACAAGCAAGTGATCTTGGTTACACAATTATTTAGAATTGTGATATGGTCAGTTATACGACATGAATAGTATATACATTGTCAAATACTTCTCACTCATTGATCTGGTTTCCTTTGAGAAGTGGAATGTTTTTTGTTTTTTTCTTGTTTCTTATCTCGTGCATTTCATTTCCTTTCGTACGACGGGTGATACTGCGAGAGAAAATACTTTAACGTCGTCTAAAACAATTACATTTATTGTTTATTATCAGATCTTTATTGAGGATATGATTGTACGTAACGCTGTAGAGTAGCGCTATATATTAAAATTACCGAAAGTACATTATTTTTTTAAAAAAATCTAATTTTGAAAGATTAATGAATAAATATTTTCCTGTTTATTCCAGATTAAGGTATACACGCATCTGTTGATTTCTGTTTTTTTGTTAAATTTTAAATTTCGTAAGAGATTTAGTTTTGATTCAATAGGATTCTTTTTAGGTTTGTTAACCTTGGTTTGCGATAAATAACGCTCGACTAGGCAAGATAAAATTAATTTAACTCTGCTAACTGTATGTGTTTCCACCTTTTGTGTTCTGGATCTTTTTCATACCGTAAAGCATTTTTTTTAGAAGAATTTATCACTATAAAATTATTTATCACCTCAAATTTATTTATGTGATTACTCTCTTAGAAAACGTTAGAGGAGTATTAATAGTAACAATAACAGGGAACTAGTTTCCTAAATATGGCGATAAATAAATAAATCTATTTTTAGACCTAATTTCCTGTTCAGTTAATAAGTGAGATTACACAAGTGCAGATTGACAAGATTTGTTTCTAATATTAGTGTTTGCAATATCATGAAAATCTGTTAGGTTCGGTTAGTTTCGATTATCGTGAGAATGCGGATTAATATATAAGGTCAGTTGCGTTGGTGTCGAATCTAAGTTACTCTCAGAAAAACCCTTGTGATCAAGTATCGGAATGTTAAATAGCATCAATGCAAAAACAATACAATATCTATTACTGAATCCTTCCACAGCACAATACATACTAAAAGAACTTCCAGCTGTTTATGCTAGATCACAAACGCAATTTCATATGTTAACAAAACAAATAACAAACAGCCTCTTATATTTTTCTTACGAAACTTTACTGACCAATAAACCTAAATAATTAATGCTATCAAATTAATCACTTTAGTGTAAGTTGTAGCAACATGTTTTTTAAATACACAAAGTTCTATCATGTTAGATTTAAGCAAACCACTCTAACTTTATGTATCGCTTCCTACAAATATATGGTGTTGCAGTAGACAGGTATCTGGTTGTCATAATACGAACCATAGGCTATAAACGACCCAGAGTTACAAACTACCCAAATTAATTAGTCCCACAATTTCGTAAAAATAAATTCAATAAATTGAGGGCTCTGAAAATCATAGTGGTCAAGTCCGGCTAAAATTTGAAGAAAACGTCATTTTTGTGTGATTAATTGTATCTGAACTTCATTCTGTATTCTATAAAACAAGCATTAAAAAACCTGCTTAAGTAGGGCTCTCAATTGTTCCGGATTGACCGAGATTGACAAGGGATATCCTTTAATGTCCAGTAAAAAATTAAACTATGTCCGGGACGTTAATACCCACGGTATTTGCATTTGCCTATTAAATATGTTAAATTCGTAAATAACAATAATAACATTTAGAAATTGCAAACAAATTTAGAATACTTTCCTGTACTTAATGACTAAAACTTTTATAAATTTAATTGCATCATTATTTCATAGTGTAACTATGCAAGTAGTAGATTCCTCATCTAGTATTCGGCCGTTTTCTGAAATATTTATACCATGTGTTATAAAAGTGAAAAAACTACCCCAAATTAATCAGTCAAGTAGAAGGGACGTGTAACTTCTAAATGTTGAGACGACGCATCAAATGCCACACTTCATGCATGTCTTTTCAAGTAAGATCATGCAAGTAAGATCATCAAAGCTCTTTTTCTTTTTCTTTTGAAAAAGGTATATGTTCAAGTAATTAAGGCGAGCAATGCTTATTTCAAGGGTTATCTAGTCCGCGGATAGTTTTCCTTTGAATCTCATGTTGCTGAGAAAACAACCGGGAGAACTAAGGACTAACGCAACACGTTTCATTTAATAGTCGATCGAAATATTAAAGTGCTACTTAAAACGAAATATTAAAGTGTTATGGTCCTGTGCTACGAAAAACTCATGTTATATAATATTGGTTTATGTTATTTCAAGTATTCATTCAACATAGCCTACAACCTGTACAACAAAATAGTCAATGTTATTTCATCATATTTGTTTTGCAAAATGTTTGAAAAGTAGAAGCTGAAATTGAAAATCCTACATATGTTTACTATTGGAATTCATTGTTTTATAAGTAAATGGCCATACCAACCTATTTGATCAGCTACAATTTTTTTAAAACTCATATATTTATTACTCCGGTTTCGGTATTAATTTAGAGAAAACAGACGAAAAAGAAAAAAAGAAGAAGTGAAAGACAAAGTAAACAAAAAAAGAAAGAAAACGAAAGTGAAAAATTTCTAGGTTGATTGTGATCAAAAACTAGTATTGTGTTCTATAATTTACAGGTTCTCTTTTCAAGAAGAAACTGTCTCCGGTGGGACACGAGAAACAGCATGAAACTTCTACAGTGCATTGATGTGTTGAAATGAACACACATGCAGTAGGGTCTACTAAAATTTCGGAATTTAGCAGAACACAAGTTACAGGACTTCAAAGTTCTCGAAATTTTGTTCTGAAAGCCTGAAGGGTAGGTAACACTTCATAAATGTGTTGAAGTTATGCAGTTCCTATTCACTTTTGTATATAAGGTTGCGCTGAAGATAATTTAAATGTTAGATTAAAGGTACTGATTAAGTTGACATGTAGTGTTAATTAATTGCTCTGATCCCTGCCAAATGCGAGTATTATATAAATACGGGATGACCCAAAGGAAACTTCCCATTCCTTTAATTTCGTAACCAATTGATTTCCAGGAGGAATCCTGACATACACCCCTTCTAATATCAGTGAGAATGTGCCTTCGTGGTCAAGCATGGCATGCTGTCCCATTTTATTGTGGTCTAGTGGTGAAAAGTGAAATTTTCTTAAATCACAACTTGGGTCAAGACCTTTAGGTTCTCATTACAAAAGCATGTGATCATTTACTACTTTCTTTCAAAATTTTGCACGAAATGTCGTTTGGAACTCTCATATATTTTAAAGTAAAACTTGATAGGTGAGGTAATATTTTACACTATTTAAAGTTTAATAGCACCTATCCTCTGTGATGAATTCGTTAATGCCGCGAATTTCCGAACAGCATTGCACGTTGGGAAGGGGAAGTACGTGGGTTCGAAATTTGCTGCCAAGCATAGTGACTGAAAATTTCCAGTTTTCATCAATTGAACGAGACAAATGTTGAGTTGGTACCATAACTAAAGCCCTATCCGCTAACTTCCACTCAGGCACGTCGTTTGGAAGCGGTATTCGAACCCACCGACTTCCCCTTCCCAACGCCCAATGCTGATCTGAAATTCGCGGCATTAACGAATTCATCACAGGTGTTACAGTCCAGTCAATAAAGGTGAAAAATAGGCTTTTGTCGAAACTACTTAGTAAACAGCTGATAATTTGCCAGTTGTTACAGCATCATTAGGGGAGTGTTTTTTTCGAAAGTCCCCGACCCTCCCCCCTAATCTTCCCGAACTACAAATTTACAGGCTTTCAGAAATTGTATTATACCTCCGTAACCAATAGACATAATCCCATGATTCTTTTTTGTTATAATTCCTAGATAACAGGCTACAAAAATGTATATCATGCGTTGTGCGCTATCTCTAGTAGTTCTGCCGTAATTTTGATCAAAAGCGCAAAATAACTATACTTTCTTTCAATATTTACACTTTTTACGGTGTAGCTTGTTTCAAACTCACAATATCGAACAAGTGTTCGAAATTAAATTTGCTGCCTGTTTCATAAGCTTTAAAATGGTTGAACAATTATCAATATATCAATATGGTTGTGTAATTACTGTGTTAGCTAATGAGGTAGAAATGAGGCGCAACAGCGCGAACAATGCTTTACCTTATATGTGTGCCCTATTCCCATTAGGTAGTTGTGAGCTCTCGACGATTATGACAATTTGTCTTTGCTGTGTTTGGTGCAAGTAAAATTGATGATGATATCTTGGTGGCCTTTTCATGTGATATATCACGTACCCAGATAGCATACCAGCTTGCAACAAGGCTGTCAAGCACTTACTTTGAGCTTGTTAGCCTTGATATTGTGTTGAACTTAACAAACAAGCATGAAAGAAACTTGGAGAAACACAAGAGACTTGATTGTTATAACCAATCTAATTCAAGCTTGTTGGAACCAGCAACTATGCGAGGAATCTTGTCAAACTTTAAATGTATTTGAGTTTTTCGTTGCACTTCCACTGTCATCCGACGTGCCTGACCTATCTCGACGTAGTCTAATCTTCGCCAACTCCCACCCTTTTAACATAACACTCTGCCACCTGTAAACCAGTTGTTGAATCCCCCGCTGAAAGAAGTCAACGATTTTGGAGGCAAAGAACTTGGTCACTGTTCGTCGCACGTCATCCTCATTTGCAGTGTTTTCCCGGAAAGGTGGTTTTGCAAGGTTCGAAAAAGAATAGTCTGTTGGTGAAAGATCTGGTGAAAATCCCGGGTTGGGGAGTTTGCCACAGCCACATTCCTCGATCTTAGCAGAGGTTCTTCTTCCCCAGGGTGGGCGCGCGTTATCACCGTGGATGAGAATACCCTTACGATTAACCAGAGCAGGACGTTTCTCCAACAATGCAGTCCGTAGGCGTTCAAGCTGCTGACAGTATAGACATCTGCATTGATGGTTGATTACGTGGCAAGAACTCAAAGTGGATTATTGAATCCCCGGAATAGCTTCCACCCTTAAAGTAATTGCCCCCTCCTAAATCCTGAAATGACTGGGGGGCAATGCCGCCCATGCCCATGCGTTTATATACTGTGAAAAAGAGGTTAACTGGAAGCAAAATTCATAAATAATATATTCTTATAAGAAACATTGGTGTTTGCTTAAAAATTATGTTATTTCAGGGCAGATATTACATTTTATCCATACATGTACTATAGCCCTTAGATACAATTTTAATATAGTGAAAAGTTCGAAATATGAGAAATATTTTACTATGTTCTTCCTGCTACCTCTAGAATACAGCCATGTACGATCCACCTGCCAGCCCCCCCCCCCCGCCCGAAAAAAACCTGCGTACACCGCTGTTTGCAGCCCTATGCTTACGTCAATTCTTCGTTTAAATATTATACATCGTTTATAAGTTATGTTCTTCCAAAAAATGTTTATGCATGTAATAACGAAGTCTTATTGAGACAAATATTCTCGTCTTTCAAATCTGACAGTCTAAATGAGCAACATTTTGCTTCTTTCACGCTAAGAAATATAGTAGTTGAAGGTCTCACTATGTGTACTATATTTCTCGTTAACAAGACTCGGATTCAATTTCCGACAGGAATAAATTGAATAGTACTGTGCATTTTGAAACAGAAATCTTGCTCGTACAAATCTAATGTTCAGTCATAATAGACTAATGAAACAACAGATGGCAGTGAGATAACAACAGAGATTATTATTAGAACTTGCATTGCAAGATATTATTATTATTATTGTTGGATGTGTGTTACCATAATATTCACTGGTATAATATCTTTAAATCGAAGAACTAAATGCAATTTTATAAACTATTTGGATACAGTATAGTCTGAAAAAATATAGCAGCTGTTCCAATAAAAAAAAATACAATTGAAAAGCCTGAACGACGTTAATGAATTAAATTAAATATAATCAACTGAAAAATAGGTAGAGATAAAATGAGTTTATAGGCGGCAACAGAACTATGGAATCAACTGAAAAGTATGCAAGTTTAATATCGTTTACACATTTTATATGTACACTCAGATTTATGGAAAAAGGACTATCATTTATATTTGTTAGGCTGTAGAATATGGGACTACCTAATCAATATTCGATTAAGATTTAAAATAAACGTTCCGTATGTCAGTCTTGACGTTGCGCAACGTTTGAGTTTACTAAAATTTCTTATATAAATTGCTATTAAGTGACTGAGGAAATAAAATCAAGTTTCAATGACCAACCCTGATAATTGCTTTACATTTGGTTTTTTAGTGTTACGTACTGAGAAACTTTTATTTTTATTTTTTATTTATTTACTTGCTCCTGGACTCGAGCACCCAAATAATTTTTGGTTGACTGAAACTGAGAAAGTAAAAAAAAAAAAAAAAAAGTAGTTAAAACAATGGAACTGAAGTTGAAGTTATTTGTTGAATGCTAATAACCAGGATTTAAGTTATTGAAGTGTCCTGTTAGGCAAAAATCAAGGGTTAAGATTTTAAATATTTGAAAGTTGTAGCGACAGATACTACTAAGAAGTGGCAGAAATAATACTGAAGAAAGTATAGTCAAATTTATACTTATAGCTGTTGACCTTCGAAAATGGTGTATTTTAAAAATGACTAGAAATTTCACACTTTTGAGTCCAGTATTACAAAAATGTCACAGAAATAATACTAACAACATATAGTTTGTATCTCTACAGATGTATTTATATGTACACTACATAAGTTTATATATTAATATAACACACAACCTCCGACATCAGTAATTTCTCCAGTATCCTAGTGGAGGATGAGACTCCCTAACTTTCCAGCAATACCAGTGTTGGCAGGTTCCTGTCACAGTATTTCCCCGAAGAAAAAAATATTCCTGTTTTTTAAAAAAAATCCCGCCTTCTAAGTTTACTTTCAAAATTACTTAAAATTAAAAGAAACAGTGAGAAAAATATTCAACAAAATTTCCCGATTTTTTGTCTCTTTTTCCTTTTGCCGTTTATGTGGTCCGGATTTTTTCGTTTTCCGGGAAATCTCCCTCCACCTGACAACACTAAGCAATACCCGCAAGCAGAGATTCTACAAGATAGCACAGCAGAAACCGAAACTTTCGAAAAGCTTGCTGATAAACTTTTAGCGATTTAATATACACAAGTCAACTATGCTATCGGATACTAAACCTAAAAATGTATTTATTTAGAATAATGTTTGTCAGTAATGATTAGCCAACAAAATTTAAACCGATGCTGATGTTTACTAATTGTTTTAAATTTATAATAATTCAAATTATCTTTGGAGATTTGGTACGGAGTATAAAGGAACTAATAAAAGTGAAATATTTTATTTCATACAGTAGAGCGTCTTATATATTTTCATCCAGAAAGTATGGGAAACAAAAGCCATTTGAAGACTGTTGTTAGAGACAAAATATGTCATTTTCTGAACGAAACTATAAGACGATATGCTGCAGGAAATAAAGGATAATTATAAAGAAATTTGTTGTAGAAAGAAGAGCTACTACACTGCAAAAAATAGCTGTGTTAATTTAACACAATACGGTGTCCCAGCGTGACTACCACTTTTGTGTGCTAAATCAACACAACACATGGTGTTGATTTCGGTACTGTGAAAAAAAGTCACAGCAGCAGTGAGATTTGAACATGGGTTGCTCAGTTAGAACTCGAGCGTCTTTCCGACTTGGCTAAATCGTCAGACACAAAATGCACTAGATGCAAACGGATTTAGTGAACAACATTTGAATTAAACGACTACACTATAGATTTAAACAGTGTATGGGTTCAAATATATGTTGCTGCATCCCCAAAACTAACTAAATTACTTGCACGACTTGTCCCATGGTTTAATCACTTCCTATTTGTCAATTGGGAACCAGAATTCCCATTCATTGAGAATATTCTATTTCTATGAAAGCAAGCAAGATGGCGACAGCCAAACACTTGAGCAGCATTACTGCTTTCTTATCGTAACAACATGTCAAATGCTGCGCTTGCTTTCATAGAAATGGAACATGTTCTCAATAAATGGAAATTGTGATCCCTAATTCACCAATGGAAAAGTGATTAAACCATGGCTTAAGTCGTGAGAGTAACTTTGTTTGTGTTTGAGTTTCAGCAAGATTTTTTTATCCTCTATATTGTTTCAATCTAGTACTTTTTCTGTCTGACGATTTAGCGAAGTCGATAAGACGCTTGACTTCTAACTCAGCAGCTCATGTTCAAAACTAGCTGCAGCCGTACCTTTTTTTCTCCCAGTACCGAAATCAACACAGTGTGTTGTGTTGATTTAACACACAAAAGTGGTAGTCAAGCTGGGACACCGCATTGTGTTGAATTAACACAGCTATTTTTTACTGTGTACGACACCCAAAGACATTTTGAAAGTTCGGTTCCCCTGGTTTCTCTGTAAGACATTTTCTACACAAAATGGCGTCAGACGAGGAAAATTAGAGGCTAAAAAGTAAATTAAAATTTAATGTAAGTTATGATGTATTATAAAAAGCTTGCAATTAAGAATTTTGCGAGTACTATGTCGTATCCTTCTCATGATGACTTCTTGTCAAACAATGTTCTTTGACGTTGTTAAAAAAGAGAAGAAAAATTGGCAACAAATCCGCTATTCAGCCAAGGGACTTGTACTTGATGGAGTCTGCGTGCGTGTGTTCTAATAGCAGTGCATGCGCAGCAGTGTTAGTGAAAGAGTGTGGATGCAAGGAGGGGCGTCAGGTCTCTGTAAACTTCCAATGCAATTTTTCCTTTTCCTGGATCGATGTAATGAAGTACGGGGACAGGGCAGAAGAAAACCTTTTGTTTCCAGAGCTATTTAATCCCAGGCCAACGGTCGAGATTCTTCACACGGATCTCTCTGAAGCGTGTTCATTTGGACAGAGTTAGCGCATGCAGTTCTCGTTGTTTTCCTCTGTTACTTACTTACTTGTTAGGTTTCCTCTGTTGTGTTCACATCTACAATATTAATGTGTTTTGCAACGTTGCCAAACTTTAATCTAAAGAGGATGTTTCTGTTTTTTTTTTTTTAATTTCCAAATTCTTTCCTCTCCCCCTTCCAGCTGCTTTCTCTTAAGTAGTTGTATTTTCGCACGTGTGCAAAATGGCGCCAATTAACTTTGTTTTGTTCTGTTGTGTATCCACAGCCTAATGCGTGCGTATGCTACACATTAAAGCACGCAATACTGATTTAGTACTTTACAGCAAGCTTCGCATTAGGAATTCTTTTGAACATTAAATTAATAACAAAAAATGCCGTTAATTCACGTGACGCCGTAGCTATTATTCACTGAGAGGGTTACGTCTTTTTATTCAGAATTGATTTGACTCGAATTGAAGGCCTGAATTGCAAAACATTTCAAGTGCACCGGAGTAATTTTTCCAGGAGGAACAAATCAGTTCAAGGACTTGGGATGTTATTCTATTCAGCTGGAATTATTTTGTAATTAAAAAAAAAAAAAAATGAGTTGGAATTAGGATGTAATATTATACAAGTGGATATCCCTTGGAATATAGATGCTGACGAACAGAAGAAATGAAAATACGAAAAAAAAAGTGGACTCGGGATATTTTGCAATTCAGGTCTTCAATTGTAGAGCTGAAAGTTTGGAGATGGTCAAAGAGCTTTTAGGGAATCCCTTTATTATTCATTTATTTACTAGAATCGTTTGGGACATTACGATTTTAAATCGTAATCACAAACAAGGGGAGTAATAGGTTCATTGCTAATGGGAATATGATGCTATCATCTCACAAATACAAGATCGAGAGTGCTAATTTGGACGCTACTGCCTTCTGTCCATGGGGATGCTCGGAGCACTGATACGAGACGTGGATATTCCTGATAATATCTTATTTACCGTGCATTTGATGGTAAGATGAAATTAGTTTGTTCTGGGGCTGTGAAAGGTGCTCCGACGGAATGGTCATCAGGAAATGAAGTAAAACAGTTACTGACAAGAAGCGATAGTGCGTTGCTGACTGTAGGAGTGGGCATTCAAGAGTGAAGTTTTGTTGAATGATCTAAAAAAAACAGTGGGTGATTGTTTTCGAATCTATTCGTTTCATAGTAAAGACAAATATATTTTATATGTGAAAGGATGTAGGGAATGATTACTCAAGCATAGAGATTAGCAGCAGGACCTGGCAACTTTTTATGGTGTGCTATGTGAAAAGCTTGTTGTTTTATTGTCCGTGCGTGCCGCGAGGTGCGCGTCTTGAAGTTGAAGTTTTATACTGGATACGGTTTCGGCCGAACTTTTATAGTGGCGAACACCGCTGTAAACGGTGGAACAAACAACACAATGTAAACAAGTGTGGGTGGTCACATCTGAACACGTCCGAGCATGGCAGTGACACAGACTTATTAACATTGTATTGTTTGTTCTACTGTTTTCGACCGTGATCGTCAGTGCAAAAGTTTGATCGAATCCGGATCCAGTGTGAGCATAGGGTTAGAGTTTTCAGTTTATTGCTGAATAACTAAGGTGCTGATATCACGTCGTAGAGCCTCTTAGTACCCAAGCACAGTGATTAGCAAAAGCAAGACCAAGACCATAGCGGTCTTGGTCTTGGTCTTGCATCGGTATCCCTAGTCTTGGTCTTGGTCTTGCTTGCCCAGTCTTGGTCTTGCATGCAAGAGTCTTGCAAGTCTTGCTTTTAAGAAATTTATACGTTTCATACGTACATTTTACACCGGATATAGATAATAGTTAAAGCTATGCGTATCATTGCCTGCCTTAATGCGTCAATAGTAACGGAAATATGTTTTAATGTACTGTTTATTTTCATGTAAGTGTTCAGAATAGAACTACCGAAGTTCAATTTCGCTTTAATTTGAACAACATCACTAACATTTTATTATTTTACTTTTAATTTACTTGCTGTTTTAGGCATACAACTATGTTTCGTAAGCTTTGACAGAATGCAATCATGGGTTATCGCAAATGATGTCCAAAATAATTTAGACATTGAAGTTCTTACCTTGTAACAATTCATAGAATTGTGCTCTCTGTCATCTTCTAGTCACTGTTCCAATTATATAGATAGCGAAAATAACACGCACAGACCCGCACTCTGTCATATATCTGTGTCCTGAATACGTTGAATTGTGTAATTTGTGCAACTTTTAAGCAGTAAAATCAATCTTGAAGGTGAAACTTTATATTAACTAAATGAGTTATCAGATGCATTTCCGTAGGTACTTTTACGTGTAAATACAAATTTCACCATGAAAATGTTCGCAAATTGAATGTTTTTTATACAAACTCCAGTTTATGATCGAAAATGAACAAAATTCCATAGAAAGTAATGTCGTAAAGGAACAACAATATAACTGTGGGAAAGGGGAAGGGGCAGGGTATTATAAATTTATAAAAATAATGGTTTCTAATACCTTTTGGGGAGCCTAGGGAGCATGCAATCGCTAAACGACTGATCGACTACACGGTTATTTAATGCGGACATTTTAAATAATACAATTTGAATTTTTACTTTCGTACGTACATTTTTCATCCCCTCTCCTCTTTGGTGTGTAATTCCTGAACAAAATTGCAACACTCTCGCTTTTTCTGCGCTCTCTCCGTTTACGTATATTTTCAATACCCATTACCATACAAACATTATTATAACTATATTATAAACTGAAATTATAATTACTAATTAGAACAGTAAACTTTTCAAAATACTTACAAAAATAAATTCTCGTCTATCATGTCACATCTTATATTTGTTTCAAACATCTTATTTAACATACACGCCTACTATTAATTTTTTGAAAGTTAAATATTTTAAATAACTCTGGTAAGCACGAGAAAACACAACTGATTTGATTATTTTTATAAGTATTCGAAATTAAACTTTAAAATGAAAGAGTTAAACAATAATACTAATTATAGTGAATTAACAAATTCTAAAAATTAAAATAAGCATAATGAATTGTTTTTCAATCTAAAGAGATTTCAGTTTCTTTGTTTTTCTCATTAAAAAGTGATTCAGTTAATTTGTTCCCCATCATTTCATGTTTTCGTCTTTTATTTAAAGATAAATGTAAACAAATATTAAGCCCGTTATTATTATTTAGGTTTTTAAAGTTCAAGAAACGAATTCTAATTTTACTTATAATTACAACATATTTATTACAAGCGTTATAATTGTAAAATTCCTTTTTTAAAGAACTAATTTTAAGAACGTAACGGAGCCCCCAGGCCTTGCCGAGGTCGCCAAATTGCGAAACCGCTGGGCATCGGAACGATTTTGCTACGCATTTCCATGAGATGTACTCGCTTTCTTGCTATGCTCGCTCCAGCGCTTCGCTTCTTTCTTAAAAACCGTGTAGTCGATCAGTGGTTTAGCGATAGCAAGCTCCCTAGGCCCCCAAAAGGTATTAGAAACCATTATTTTTTATGTATTTATAATACCCTGCCCCTTCCTCTTTCCCACAGTTATATTGTTGTTCCTTTACGGCATTACTTTCTACGGAATTTCGTTTATTTTCGATCATAAACTGGGGTTTGTATTCAATTTGCGAACATTTTCATGGTGAAATTTGTGTTCTACACGTAAAAGTACCTACAGAAATGAATCTGATAACTCATTTAGTTAATATAAAGTTTCACCTTCAAAGTTGATTTTACTGCTTAAAAGTCGCTCAAATTACACAACTCAACTTATTCGGGACACAAATATATGACAGAGTGCGAATCTATGTGTGTTATTTTCGCTATCTATATGCTTCAAATAAGGTCCAACTCCAAAAACATGTCCGAAGTCAAAACTCGCTGAACAGCAAAAAAGGTTCCCTTGTTAGTGTTGTTGTTTTCGTCTAAGAAGCACTAATGTCCACAAACCCAGACAATTGACGATAATGAGACTAATCATGGCTCAAGCGAGCTCTGGCAGAAGAGTGATAGAAAGTATAATAACTTAGAAATTTGAATTTGATTTTATTTAAGCCTAACAGGCATCTATGGCCTAAGGCCTGGGACAACAACGGGAAAGTTAACGGCCGGTGTTTTGAGTTAAGGCATCATCCCAGCATTCGCCTGGTGGGACTGAGGAAAACTCTAGAAAACCTCAGCCAGGATGGCTCGGTAAAATTACTTACGAGTTTGTGGACCAATACTTTTGTTGAACAAATGTATCAAAGTAAACGTGCTGAATTTGAAGCATTTCTGTGCTCAATACAGCTCACACGCCTGTTACCTCTAGCTTACTCTAAAGTAACTTTTGCGTTGCATCCAAAAGCATAGCCCACATCTAGTACTATTCTCCCGACTTTATCTACAAGTGACAAACAATTACCAAGTGTACTGCAAAAACTATTGTTTTATTCAGACTCAATTCTCCGTAGCATAACACATAAAACATAACTCAGTTTTCAGGAACACTATCAACAGACATTTTATAAAATCGACTAGTAGCTTAGAATACAACGACTTGGTTACACAAATCAGTACAGACTCTGAGCTGACCATAATCCACCTTTATCTGAATCAATAGGTCATACCAAGACAAACCTAACATCAGAAAAGCCAGGATATCAGACTTCCTTTTGCCCTTTATCCAAATTATCCTTAAGGGGAATGTAAAGCCAAGATCTTCAACAAGAGATGGCAGCACTATCTCCGTATGTGTCTAATGTATTTTTATCGTTGCACGAAATTTCAATGTTGCTCCTACAAATTCAATCCTAGAGAGTTCAGACTTTCAAGGAAGAAAATTCATAAGTAATTCAAGAGTTCTTTCCGTGTCGATTTCTCATTTTCTATCTTGTATCAGTTTCGAATGAAGGAATGTAGAAATACATCCTGCATCCGATTCGGATACAAATTTTTAAGGATGGGTTGACCTCGGAATTGTCAAACAGACTTCCCGGGACGGCTTCCAGGGCTTTAGGAAGCCTGTCTGAGGCTGGTTGGATAGGAGTTGCAGGTATATTGGATCAGAGGATGCTTCCGCGTTCGTGAAATCTAACTGGTTCAAGCGCCTGAACGGTATGCAAAATGTGTACCGCGGAGCACTGAGCTACAAGGCTGAAAAAAAAAGACAATTCTCTATTCGATACATAAAAAAAACTCTAATGGAGACTCTCAACTGCTTTCTAAATCTGGAAAAGAAGGATGCTCTATATTTCCTATCCGGAGAGAAAATCAAAATACCTTTCTCTTTAACACCTTATGGGAAAGGAAAAAATCAGTGCAACCAAAGAAATGAAAATATAGTTTGGGAAAACAGTGAATAAACTTTATAGAAAAAACTTAATGAAAGGAAAAAAATACAATGAAGTTAACAAAGAAGTGGGATGTTATTCCTCGGTGGATATTAAAAAAAAATGAATTGTATTGCATAACAGAAACAGCGGTGTTATCTATATCTTTGCT